>DF240897.1:45192-61588 GCA_000507305.1 Breviolum minutum Mf 1.05b.01 | reverse complement strand
AGAGACCTTCCTGGACTTGGAGATGTCTTCAAATGTTCATTGCTCTTCTCGTGGTGATCTTCACTACTTGGTTGGCTATTGCTTTTGGTTCTCAAGAATCTTGGGATATCTCCAGCTATGGGGTGTATGGAGGTGAAGTAGCGGCTTTAATGGTGAGCACTGGAATAGCTGGTTTGGCAGCAATGTGGCTGTACCTCATTGCACCAACTGCACACACCCTCTTGGCAGCACGTTTTTTGCTCCTCAACTGGGTGGAAGGCTTGGTGATATTAAGCTCAATAGCAGCTGGAAATGCGCCGGGAATTCATTATTCTGGGCAGCCGTTCTCTTCAAGGTTAGATTGGGCAGCCGTTCTCTTCAAGGTGAGGACGTTCCTCTTGCTATTGGAATTCGTTGCCTTGCAATTTCTCATTCAAAATCGATTGCAGAGCCTTTGGCCAGCACTGAACCGACCCGGATGCAAAGTGTGGTTGGCTCGGTGCCTGCGGATGGAAGTTGCCAGTGTTTTCGTGACCGTGCTATGGCATCTATACAGCTTTCTGGTCATGTATTTTCCTGTGATTTCCCTGCCCATCACTTGGTTGTTGGTGGCGATGGGGACCGCTCTTCTGTTCACGTTCCTTGTACCAACTTGCTTCTTGATTTGGACTTTGCTGGTGACAGTGACACTGTTTTGTGTCGTCTTGATGTTCCAGAAAGCCCTGGAGCTCGCCAGAAAACAAGGCTTGGCTGTAGCTGCGACGTTCCAAGCATGCCGTGGCAGAAGCATTCTGCAATGCACCGGTGTGATCATCAGCCTGACAACAACTTTGATGACTGCAGCTGTAGTTTACAATTTCTCTGTATCAATGCTAGTGCAACAAGGCTCAAATTTCTATCCAATTTTCGTAGTGACTCAATGCATCAATTTGTTGGTCAATGCATTTGGCATCACACTGTTGTCCGGCGCATCCAGCCTGATAACAAGCCAAGGAACACTTAGGTTTCCTCCTCTCCGGTGTTGTCGATGTCCCTGCCCATTCGGCAAAACAATTGGCAGATCAAACTTGAAAATTGGCGAGGAAAATGATTGGGAGAAAAAGACCCGAGAGCTTGCCAATCGTGGCATATCATTGGAGGACCTTCTTGCTTTTTACAAGAATTTAGGTGACACAGTAATGCAATCCTTCCAGCCCTCAGTTCACACCACCACTGACGTGGTTCGATTAGCAATCATTCCTTTGACAGCTTCTTCTTGTAGTTCTTATGCCCAGTTGGTCAACAAAGGAGCGAAGGTTCTTCCGAAAAAGATGATCACCCACAACTGGTCCAACCTCTTCCGAGACCTGCTGGCAAGTGTAATTTCTGACGCTTTGGGAGAGCATACATTCGAATTCGTTGCTGAGTTACTTTCTGACAAAGCGGGAGTGGAAGCTCTTGAAAAAATGATTGGAGTGCATGGCAGCCTTCAAGAAACGTATTGGATTTGTGCTTTCGCAGTCAATCAGCATGCAGGAATTTGTGGAGCAAACCCGGCTGGAACTGTTGATCCGGTCACAGGGCTCACACATCCCACGTGCCAGTGCAGTGAACCCAAGTTCTTCAACGAAGACCCGCCATTGAATGATGATGGAAAGAGCATCCAGTGTGAGATGAATAAGTTCGATGATATGATGGCGCTCTTGGCGCGTGAAAATCCAGATTTTGCTGAGGTGGTTGCTGTGGATGCATCCCTTGACCTCTTTGGTCGTGCATGGTGTGTGGCTGAGTTGGCAGAAGCACATCGCATGGGCATGGCTCAAAGCCTGAAGATACGCAACAAAGAGACGTTGCTCAGAAGGCAACTCACACTTCAAGACCTCAAAGTGGAGCAAATGAAAGCTTCCCGCCCTGAAGATGTGGTAGAAATCTTAGCCAAGATACCAGACAAGGAAGCGTTCAATGCTAAACTTCAGGAATTGATCTTCGATAGCAATGTTGGTCTCGTGGCAGCTTGGAAGAATGCAGATGCCTTGCAGCAAATGGAGGAGGTGTCTCATCTACTCAAATGGTTGCGGCTGTCTGAGGCTGTGGAGGGTGGCCAAATAGTCTGGCAACGATGGTTGTCATAGATTTTCCCTGTCAGCATGCTTGGATTTTTAAGGTCTAAATTACATCTCGGTATTCCAATCTCAAATGGGGACTGGACAAATGCCATGTAAAGTCACATATTACAATGTGACATGTCACAATGTCACAATGTCACAAAATGTTTGCAATATATATATATATGTGTTGTTTATAGCTTATATATGTTTTGCAGATTTGTTTTGCTGACTTTGCTGCACGGATGACCCTCAACAGTAGGCGATGACATCCACTTTCTGCCAACCAAAGAGTTGAATTTTACTAACAGGTTATTGAAATTGAGCACAACGAAAAGCAGCAAAAACTCTGGTGGCACTGCACGTTTTTGTTTGTTCATAGAAATCTCCATGGCTCCGCCAAGGGTCACAAGATGTTCTTGCGCATTGCCTTCGTCAGATGTTGCAACGAAATTCACTTCGCAGTGGCAAAGTTGGGAGTGACGATTTCCTCGAATTCTGCTTGCTCGTTTGAGGCGAAAGATGCCTTTGAAAATGAAAACGTGACGCGCCCGGGGACTCAGCCGGCTGATCGAAGATATCCATCATGGATTGCCATGACATGATGGTTTTGGTGACTGTTTTGCTGACGTTTTGTTGTTTCTCTTTCCATGTAGGTAGCCGAGTACGAAAACAGGTGAATGTGGTACAATAGATGCTGGTGTAGGCAGTATTTGATGTGGAAGCATGACTACCAGCAAGCTGTGCTAGATCCATTTGAAGGTGTTAATTTGATCTCCAGTAGAGAGAGATACGCACTCATAAATGCAATGAAATTGTAAGCTTTGTGGAGCCTATGGAGTAGGATGCAAGCAGGTAGACTCAGGTAGAGTGATGGCTGTACTTCCTCCCAAAGTCGAGTTTTTTTTTGGTCGGAATTTCAACATTTTTCATTGCAAAGCTCACATTGTCGTTGACCGGTTTGATGACAGGACTGGACCTTTTCTGAATGGGCATCGTATGATGCAGTGATGCAGGCAATGAACGGGCATCGTCAGTTTGTGGAGTCTATATGGCATAAGCGTGGAACTAGATGTAATGACGCTGAGAATGCTTGAGCAAGCTATTCAAGCCACTTTGAGACAATTTATGTAGTGTTGATGGCTCGCGATTCATCAAGATTCAAGTTTTGCAGGTATACTGGCTCCAAGACCCTTTAAGTGGCTCATACAATTTCCAAATTTGCTGCCATGCAGGAACCCAGAACTTAGTGCCCATGTCTACGCATCCTGTGTTGCTTGGTCGTGTGGCTGGACTGAATGTTGGGGATACACCAAAACGTGAAGGCCAAGCTAGCCCACCTTGTCACGTTGACATCGAAGCTTCACCACGCCCAACAGTGACAAGAGTCACGCATGGAAACAGTCAGAGCAGACCTTCCTGGACTTGGAGATGTCTTCAAATGTTCATTGCTCTCCTCGTGGTGATCTTCACTACTTGGGTGGCTATTGCTTTTGCCTCTGAAGAATCTTGGGCAACCAGATCTAAACGTGAAGAATATTGCATCTCCGAGGCAGCTTTGCAAGATGATCCGAGATTTTATGCTTTGATGGTGAGCACTGGCATAGCTGGTTTGGCAGCCATGTGGCTGTACCTCATTGCACCAACTGCACACACCCTGTTGGCAGCACGTTTTTTATGCCTCAACTGGGTGGAAGGCTGGGTGACACTGAGCTGGATCGCAGGTGTAAAAGGGTCGCAAATTCGATTTTCCGCATCGATTGCAACTTGGACATTCCTTGTCTATTTGGTGAGGATGTTCCTCCTGCTATTCGAGATTCTTGGCTTGCAATTCCTCATTCAAGATCGCTTGCAGAGTCTTTGGCCAGCCCTGAACCGACCCGGATGCAAAGTGTGGTTGGCTCGGTGCCTGCGGATGGAAGTTGCCAGTCTTTTCTTGGGCATACCAACCTACATTGTGAATGTGCACTTTCTTGGGAGGAACCTCTTTTGGGGGTGGGTGTCGCTTGCGACGACTTTGTTCATGTGTTGCATACCAATTTGCTTCTTGATTTGGAGTGTGCTGGTGACAGTGACACTATTTCGTGTCGTCTTGATGTTCCAGAAAACCCTAGAGCTCACCAGAAAGCAAGGCTTGGCTGTAGCTGCCACGTTCCAAGCATGCCGTGGCAGAAGCATTCTGCAATGCACCGGTGTGATCATCAGCCTGACAACAACTGTGTTGACCGCAGTAGTATACGCTGGCAAAATCTTTACGTCCTATTGGCCAGGCTCAAATTGCGGATTAAGTTTCGATGCGACTCAATGCATCAATCTGTTGGTCAATGCAGCTGGCATCATACTGTTGTCCGGCGCATCCAGCCTGATAACAAGCCAAGGAACACTTAGGTTTCCTCCTCTCCAGTGTTGTCGATGTCCCTGCCGATTCGGCAGATGCTGTGGCTTCAAATCACTTTGCAGATCAACATTGACAATTGGTGAGGAAAATGCTTGGGAGAAAAAGACCCGAGAGCTTGCCAATCGTGGCATATCATTGGAGGAACTTCTTGCTTTTTACAAGAATTTAGGTGACGCAGTAATGCAGTCCTTCCAGCCCTCAGTTCACACCACCACTGATGTGGTTCGATTAGCAATCATTCCTTTGACAGCTTCTTCTTGTAGCTCTTATGCCCAGTTGGTCAACAAAGGAGCGAAGGTTCTTCCGAAAAAGATGGTCACCCATAACTGGTCCAACCTCTTCCGAGACTTGCTGGCAAGTGTGATTTCTGAAGCTTTGGGAGAGCATACATTCGAATTCGTTGCTGGAGTTACTTTCTGACAAAGCGGGTGTGAAAGCTCTGGAAGACATGCTTCGGGTGCATGGCAGCCTTGAAGAAACGTATTGGATTTGTGCTTTCGCAGTCAATCAGCATGCAGGAATTTGTGGAACAAATCCGGCCGGAACTGTTGATCCGGTCACAGGGCTCACACATCCGACGTGCCAGTGCAGTGAACCCAAGTTCTTCAACGAAGACCCGCCGTTGAATGATGATGGAAAGAGCATCCAGTGTGAGATGAATAAGTTCGATGATATGATGGCGCTCTTGGCGACTGAAAATCCAGATTTTGCTGAGGTGGTTGCTGTGGATGCATCCCTTGACCTCTTTGGTCGTGCATGGTGTGTGGCTGAGTTGGCAGAAGCACATCGTATGGGCATGGCTCAGAGCCTGAAGATGCGTAACGCAGAGACGTTGCTCAGAAGGCAACTCACACTTCAAGGCCTCAAAGTGGAAAATATGAAAGCTTCCCGCCCTGAAGATGTGGTAGAAATCTTAGCCAAGATACCGGACAAAGAAGCATTCAATGCTAAACTTCAGGAATTGATCTTCGATAGCAACGCTGGTCTCGTGGCAGCTTGGAAGAATGCAGATGCCTTGCAGCAAATGGAGGAGGTGTCTCATCTACTCAAATGGTTGAGACTTTCTGAGGCTGTGGAGGGTGGCCACATAGTCTGGCAACGATGGTTGTCATAGATTTTCAGGTTCGGCATGCTCATCTCGCTATTCCCCATGTCCTTTGGGGACTGGACACATGCCATGTAAAGTGACATATTACAATGTAACAATGTCACGATGTCACAAAAATGTTTTTCATTAATTTACATTACGTGTTGTTTATACTTTATATGTTGTGCAGATTTGTTTTGCCGACTTTGCTGCACGGATGGCCTAACCCTGTATGGGATGACATCCACTTTCTGCCAACCAAAGAGTTACTAACAAATTATCGAAATCTACTGTACATAGCACAACGGCGCAGCCAAAACTCCGGTGCCTCAGCATGTTTTTTGCCCTTTCGCTGTGTGTTTTCATTTTGTTTGTTCATTGAAACCACCATGGCTCCGCCAAGGGTCACAAGATGTTGCGCATTGCCTTCGTCTGATGTTGACAGCTTCCTCGAATTCTGTTTGCTCGTTTGAGGCGACAAAATGCCTTTGAAAATGAAAACGTGAAGCGCACGGTGACTCAGCCGGCCGATGGAAGGTACCCATGGATTGCCATGACAGGATGGTTTTGGTGATCGTTTTGGTGATTATAAGCTACAAGCTAGTAGGTAGTCTAGTACGAAATATGATGAATGTGGTAGATGCTGGTGTCGTCAGTATTTGATGTGGATGCCTGCATATCACAGCGTGCTAGACCCATTTGAAGGTGTTCCTTTTGATCTGCGGTAGTGAGGTATGTCATGATAAATGCAATGTACTGTAATTGAAAGAGACTTGGAGACCGGTTTTGTGGTGTCTACGGAGTAGGCATGCAAGCAGGCAGACTCAGGTATATTGACGTCCAGAGAATCTCAGCTGTTTTCATCTCATGTTTGTATTTGAATCATGACTGCATTGGATGGTGTCGTGTATCTACACTAATGTCTCTAGTGGTACTTCCTCCCAAAGTCGAGTTATTTTTTGCCGGAAGTGATGAATCAACAGCTTTCAATTAAGTTGTGAAATCATTGTAAAGCTCACATCGTTGACCAGTTGATGACAGGTCTGGTCCTTTTTTGAAGGGGCACCGTTTCCAATGCGGTGATGCAGGCAGTGAAGGGGCATCGTCGTTTTGTGTATGGCATAAGCGTGGAACTAGATGTAATGACGCTGAGAATGCTTGAGCAAGCTACTATTTAAGCCACTTTGAGACAATACATTTAGGTCTATATATATATATATGATACATATATACATATATATGTATAGTGTTGATGGCTCGCGATTCATCAAGATTCAAGTTTTCTGCAGGTATACTGGCTCCAGGACCCTTCAAGTAGCTCATACAAGTTCCAAATTTGCTGCCATGCAGGAACCCAGAACTTAGTGCCCATGTCTACCGGTCCTGTGTTGCTTGGTCGTGTGGCTGGACTGAATGTTGGGGATACACCGGATACACCAAAACGTGAAGGCCAAGCTAGCCCACCTTGTCACGTTGACATTGAAGCTTCACCAAGCCCAACAGTGACAAGAGTCACGCATGGAAACAGTCAGATGGAGAGACCTTCCTGGACTTGGAGATGTCTTCAAATGTTCATTGCTCTTCTCGTGGTGATCTTCACTACTTGGTTAGCTATTGCTTTTGGTTCTCAAGAATCTTGGGATATCTCCAGCTATGGGGTGTATGGAGGTGAAGTAGCGGCTTTGATGGTGAGCACTGGAATAGCTGGTTTGGCAGCCATGTGGCTGTACCTCATTGCACCAACTGCACACACCCTCTTGGCAGCACGTTTTTTGCTTCTCAACTGGCTGGAAGGCTTCGTGACATTAAGTTGTATCACAGCTGAAAAAGGATCGACCATTCGTTATGCTGCTCTCGTTGTCTTGAGGTTGTCACTCCTGCTACTCGAGCTTCTTGGCTTGCAAGTTCTCATTGCAAATCGCTTGCAGAGTCTTTGGCCAGCACTGAACCGACCCGGATGCAAAGTGTGGTTGGCTCGGTGCCTGCGGATGGAAGCTGCCAGTTTTTTTCTGAGCTTTTTGTTCAGCAATTCTCCTATGAGTTCTGTTTGGTTGTGGGTGCAGTCTGTGACCTCTTTGTTCATGTATGGCGTACCAGTTTGCTTCTTGATTTGGACTTTGCTGGTAGCAACGACATTGTTTCGTGTCGTCTTGATGTTTCAGAAAGCCCTAGAGCTCGCCAGAAAACAAGGCTTGGCTGTAGCTGCCACGCTCCAAGCATGCCGTGGGAGAAGCATTCTGCAATGTGCCGGTGTGATCATCAGCCTGACAACAACTTTGATGACTGCAGTTGTAGTTGTCGGTATCTATATATCATTGCTACAGTCAAAATTTCAAAGTTACGCATTAAGTTTCGCAGTGACTCAATGCATCAATCTGTTGGTCAATGTAGCTGGCATCATACTGTTGTCCGGCGCATCCAGCCTGATAACAAGCCAAGGAACACTTAGGTTTCCTCCTCTCCAGTGTTGTCGATGTCCCTTCCAATTCCCCAGATGTCATGGCTTTCAATTCTTTAAATCACTTTGGAGAACAAACTTGAAAATTGGTGAGGAAAATGCTTGGGAGAAAAAGACCCGGGAGCTTGCCAATCGTGGCATATCATTGGAGGAACTTCTTGCTTTTTACAAGAATTTAGGTGACACAGTAATGCAGTCCTTCCAGCCCTCAGTTCACACCACCACTGATGTGGTTCGATTAGCAATCATTCCTTTGACAGCTTCTTCTTGTAGTTCTTATGCCCAGTTGGTCAATAAAGGAGCGAAGGTTCTTCCGAAAAAGATGGTCACCCACAACTGGTCCAACCTCTTCCGAGACTTGCTGGCAAGTGTGATTTCTGAAGCTTTGGGAGAGCATACATTCGAATTCGTTGCTGAGTTACTTTCTGACAAAGCGGGTGTGGAAGCTCTTGAAAAAATGCTTCGTGTGCACGGTAGCCTTGAAGAAACGTATTGGATTTGTGCTTTCGCAGTCAATCAGCATGCAGGAATTTGTGGAGCAAACCTGGCTGGAACTGTTGATCCGGTCACAGGGCTCAGACATCCCACGTGCCAGTGCAGTGAACCCAAGTTCTTCAACGAAGATCCGCCGTTGAATGATGATGGGAAGAGCATCCAGTGTGAGATGAACAAGTTCGATGATATGATGGCGCTCTTGGCGCGTGAAAATCCAGATTTTGCTGAGGTGGTTGCTGTGGATGCATCCCTTGACCTCTTTGGTCGTGCATGGTGTGTGGCTGAGTTGGCAGAAGCACATCGTATGGGCATGACTCAAAGCCTGAAGATACGCAACAAAGAGACGTTGCTCAGAAGGCAACTCACACTTCAAGACCTCAAAGTGGAGCAAATGAGAGCTTCCCGCCCTGAAGATGTGGTAGAAATCTTAGCCAAGATACCAGACAAGGAAGCATTCAATGCTAAACTTCAAGAATTGATCTTCGATAGCAATGTTGGTCTCGTGGCAGCTTGGAAGAATGCAGATGCCTTGCAGCAAATGGAGGAGGTGTCTCATCTACTCAAATGGTTGCGGCTGTCTGAGGCTGTGGAGGGTGGCCAAATAGTCTGGCAACGATGGTTGTCATAGATTTTCCCTGTCAGCATGCTTGGATTTTTAAGGTCTAAATTACATCTCGGTATTCCAATCTCAAATGGGGACTGGACAAATGCCATGTAAAGTCACATATTACAATGTGACATGTCACAATGTCACAATGTCACAAAATGTTTGCAATTATATATATATGTGTTGTTTATAGCTTATATATATGTTTTGCAGATTTGTTTTGCTGACTTTGCTGCACGGATGACCCTCAACAGTAGGCGATGACATCCACTTTCTGCCAACCAAAGAGTTGAATTTTACTAACGGGTTATTGAGATTGAGCACAACGAAAAGCAGCAAAAACTCTGGTGGCACTGCACGTTTTTGTTTGTTCATAGAAATCTCCATGGCTCCGCCAAGGGTCACAAGATGTTCTTGCGCATTGCCTTCGTCAGATGTTGCAACGAAATTCACTTTGCAGTGGCAAAGTTGGGAGTGACACTTTCCTCGAATTCTGCTTGCTCGTTTGAGGCGACAAGATTTCCCTTTGAAAATGAAAACGTGAAGCGCCCGGGGACTCAGCCGGCTGATCGAAGATATCCATCATGGATTGCCATGACATGATGGTTTTGGTGACTGTTTTGTTGCCGTTTGGTTGTTTCTCTTTCCATGTGGTACAATAGATGCTGGTGTAGGCAGTATTTGATGTGGAAGCATGACTATCAAGCCGTGCTAGATCCATTTGAAGGTGTTCCTTTGATTTGCATTAGAGAGAGGTATGTACTGACAGATGCAATGACATTGAAAGCTATTTAGCAACGGGTTTTGTGGAGTCTACGGAGTATGCATGCAAGCAGGCAGACTCAGGTAGATTGACGTCCAGAGAATCTCAGCTGTTTTCATCCCATGTTTGCATTTGAATGACGACTGGATTGGATAGTGTCATGTATTATACACTGATACCTCCAGCGGTGCTTCCTCCCAAAGTCGAATTATTTCTTCATCGGAAGTGATGAACCAACAACTTTCAAACAAGTTGTGAAATCATAACAAGATCCATCGAGCCGTTGACCAGTTGATGACAGGTCTGGTCCTTTTTTGAAGGGGCACCGTTTCCGACGCGGTGATGCAGGCAGTGAAGGGGCATCGTCGTTTTGTGTATGGCATAAGCGTGGAACTAGATGTAATGACGCTTAGAATCCTTGAGCAAACTATTCCAGCCACTTTGAGACAATTTAGTTTCCTGTATTCCATGTGATTTGCGCAGAGGTGACTCGTGATACATCAAGATTCAAATTTTCTGCAGGTATGCTGGCTCCAAGACCCTTCAAGTGGCTCATACAAGTTCCAAATTTGCTGCCATGCAGGAACCCAGAACTTAGTGCCCATGTCTACCGGTCCTGTGTTGCTTGGTCGTGTGACTGGACTGAATGTTGGGGATACATCGGATACACCAAAACGTGAAGGCCAAGCTAGCCCACCTTGTCACGTTGACATCGAAGCTTCACCAAGCCCAACAGTGACAAGAGTCACGCATGGAAACAGTCAGAGCAGACCTTCCTGGACCTGGAGATGTCTTCAAATGTTCATTGCTCTTCTCGTGGTGATCTTCGCTACTTGGTTGGCTATTGCTCTTCACTCTGAATACTCTTGGGATACCTCCAGCTATAGGTATTATTATAACCCCTCCGCGGGTTTGAAAGATCATCCTTTATCTTTTGATATGATAGCTATTGCTATTCACTTTCAAGAATCTTGGGACCCCCCCGGCTGTGTGGTGTGTCGAATTGAAGTAGCGGCTTTGAATCATGATCCGAGTTTTATTGCTTTGATGGTGAGCACTGGGATAGCTGGTTTGGCAGCCATGTGGCTGTACCTCATTGCACCAACTTCACACACCCTCTTGGCAGCACGTTTTTTGTGCCTCAACTGGGTGGAAGGCTTGGTGACACTAAGCTTTATCGCAGCTGGAACAGGGTTGCAAATTCGATGGTGGGTATCGAAGGATTATTTGTTTCATTATCATTTGACGAATTGTCTTGCTAAGTTGAGATCGTTCCTCCTGCTATTCAAGTATCTTGGCTTGCAATTTCTCATTGAAAATCGCTTGCAGAGTCTTTGGCCAGCACTGAACCGACCCCGATGCAAAGTGTGGTTGGCTCGGTGCCTGCGGATGGAAGTTGCCATTGTTTTCCTGGTCGCACTAAACGTCTTTCTGCTCAGGCATCTTCCTATGATTTCTGGGTCAATCATTTTGTTGTGGAAGGACTTTGCGGACAGATTGTTCATGTATGGCGTACCAACTTGCTTCTTGATTTGGAGTCTGCTAGTGACAGTGACACTGTTTCGTGTCGTGTTGATGTTCCAGAATGCCCTAGAGCTCGCAATAGAACAAGGCTTGGCTGTAGCTGCCACGTTCGAAGAATGCCGTTTCAGAAGCATTCTGCAATGGACCGGGGTGTTCGTCAGCGGGACAACAAGTTTGATGACTGCAGTTATAGTTGGCAGTTCTGTGACGTCCCAAGGAGACACCCGAGGAGACACCCAAGGAGACGTCCCAAGTTTCGGAGTAATTTTCGAAGTGACTCAATGCATCAATCTGTTGGCCAATGCAGCTGGCATCATACTGTTGTCCGGCGCATCCAGCCTGATAACAAGCCAAGGAAAACTTAGGTTTCCTCCTCTCCAGTGTTGTCGATGTCCCTGCCGATTTCGCAGATGCTGTAGCTTTAAATCACTTTGCAGATCAAACTTGCAAATTGGTGAGGAAAATGATTGGGAGAAAAAGACCCGGGAGCTTGCCAATCGTGGCAGATCATTGGAGGAACTTCTTGTTTTTTACAAGAATTTAGGTGACACAGTGATGCAGACCTTCCAGCCATCAGTTCACACCACCACTGATGTGGTTCGATTGGCAATCATTCCTTTGACAGCTTCTACTTGCAGCTCTTATGCCCAGTTGGTCAACAAAGGAGCGAAGGTTCTTCCGAAAAAGATGGTCACCCATAACTGGTCCAACCTCTTCCGAGACTTGCTGGCAAGTGTGATTTCGGATGCTTTGGGAGAGCATACATTCGAATTCGTTGCTGAGTTACTTTCTGACAAAGCCGGTGTGAAAGCTCTTGAAAAAATGCTTCGGGTGCACGGTAGCCTTCAAGAAACGTATTGGATTTGTGCTTTCGCAGTCAATCAGCATGCAGGAATTTGTGGAACAAACCCGGGCGGAACTGTTGATCCGGTCACAGGGCTCACACATCCCACGTGCCAGTGCAGCGAACCCAAGTTCTTCAATCAAGACCCGCCATTGAATGATGATGGGAAGAGCATCCAGTGTGAGATGAACAAGTTCGATGATATGATGGCGCTCTTGGCGCGTGAAAATCCAGATTTTGGTGAGGTGGTTGCTGTGGATGCATCCCTTGACCTCTTTGGTCGTGCGTGGTGTGTGGCTGAGTTGGCAGAAGCACATCGTATGGGCATGGCGCAAAGCCTGAAGATGCGTAACGCAGAGACGTTGCTCAGAAGGCAACTCACACTTCAAGGCCTCAAAGTGGAAAACATGAAAGCTTCCCGCCCTGAAGATGTGGTAGAAATCTTAGCCAAGATTCCAGACAAGGAAGCATTCAATGCCAAACTTCAGGAATTGATCTTTGATAGCAATGTTGGTCTCGTGGCAGCTTGGAAGAATGCAGATACCTTGCAGCAAATGGAGGAGGTGTCTCATCTACTCAAATGGTTGAGGCTCTCTGAGGCTGTGGAGGGTGGCCAAATAGTCTGGCAACGATGGTTGCCATAGATTTTCAGCTTCGGCATGCTTGGATTTTTGTGTTCTTAATGACATCTCGCTGTTCCCATCTCCTTTGGGGACGTAAAGAGACTTGTCGCAATGTCCAATGTCACATGTTTTTAAAACTTGAATTTACATTCCAATAGGTGTTGTTCATAGTTTCTATACCTACGCAGATCTGTTTTGCTGACTTTGCGGCACGGATGGCCTCAACAGTAGGCGATGACATCCACGTTTCTGCCAACCAAAGGGTTGAATTTTAACAAACAATTCTCGAAATCTATATCGCACAACGGGGAAGCCAAAAAAACTCAGGTTATTGAAATTGAGCACATCGAAAAACAACTCCGGTGGCACTGCATGTTTTTGCCCTTTCGCTGCTTGTGTTAATTTTGTTTGAGTTCATTGAAATCACCATGTTTTTGCTCGAATTCTGTTCGCTCGTTTGAGGCGACAAAAAGCTTTTGAAAATGAAAACGTGAAGCGCCCGGTGACTCAGCCAGGCTGATCGGAGATATCCATGGATTGCCATGACATGATGGTTTTGGTGACTGTTTTAGTGATGTCTTGGTTGTTTCTCTTCCTATGAAGGTAGAAGCTACAAGCTAGTAGGTAGCTGAGTACACCAACAGGTGAATGTAGTACAGTAGATGTTGGTGTAGGCAGTATTTGATGTGGATGCGTGACTATCAAACCGTGCTAGATCCATCTGAAGGTGTTCCTTTTGATCTGCAGTAGAGAGAGGTATGTACTTATAAATGCATGAAACTGAAGGAGACTTAGAGACCCGTTTGGTGGAGTCTACAGAGTAGGCATGCAAGCAGGTAGACTGATGTTTAGAGAATCCCAGAAACGAAATTGTTCGAGCCATTTTTACACATGTTGGTTTTATCTCATGTTTGCATTTGAATCGTGACTCAATGACTCATGGCTGGATTGGATAGTGTCATGTAATATACAGTACACTAATATCTCTAGCGGTACCTCCTTCCAAAGTGGAGTGATTTTGTGTCGGAAGTGATGAATCAATATCTTTCAAACAAGGTGTGAAACCATTGTGAAGCTCACATCGTGGACCAGTTGATGACAGGTCTGGTCATTTTTTGAAGGGGCACCGTACAATGCGGTGATGCAGGCAGTGAAGGGGCATCGTCGTTTTGTGCATGGCATAAGCGTGGAACTAGATGTAATGACGCTGAGAATGCTTGAGCAAGCTATTCAAGCCACTTTGAGACAATATATTTAGATTTATTTATATATATATATATGAGATATATATATATATATAAATATAGTGTTGATGGCTCGTGATTCATCAAGATTCAAGTTTTGTGCAGGTATGCTGGCTCCAGGACCCTTCAAGTGGCTCATACAAGTTCCAAATTTGCTGCCATGCAGGAACCCAGAACTTGGTGCCCATGTCTACTCATCCTGTGTTGCTTGGTCGTGTGGCTGGACTGAATGTTGGGGATACATCGGATACACCAAAAGGTGAAGGCCAAGCTAGCCCACCTTGTCACGTTGACATTGAAGCTTCACCGCGCCCAACAGTTACAAGAGTTACGCATGGAGACAGTCAGATGGAGAGACCTTCCTGGACTTGGAGATGTTTTCAAATGTTCATTGCTCTTCTGGTGGTGATCTTCACTACTTGGGTGGCTCTTGATGGACTTGAAGTAGCTGCTTTGAAAGATGACCCAAGTTTTATTGCTTTGATGGTGAGCACTGGAATAGCTGGCTTGGCAGCAATGTGGCTGTACCTCATTGCACCAACTGCGCACACCCTCTTGGCAGCACGTTTTTGGTGCCTCAACTGGGTGGAAGGCTTGGTGACGCTAAGCTTGATCGCGGCTGCCAAAGGAAAGGAAATTGAAGAAGCGCGGATCATCGAATTCGAAGAAGGACGGATCAGCCAATTCGAATTCGTAGAAATTCGTAGCAAGGGGTCGCACCTTCGTAGCAACCTCGTTGGTTTGAGGCTGTTCCTCCTGCTATGCGAGATTCTTGGCTTGCAATTCCTCATTCAAAATCGCTTGCAGAGTCTTTGGCCAGCACTGAACCGACCCGGATGCAAAGTGTGGTTGGCTCGGTGCCTGCGGATGGAAGTTGCCGGTCTCTTTCTGGGCGTACTATATACCAATTTGCAAGATACCACGACTCCTGGGTTGGAGGTGGTGGTGGTGGTGACGACCGGTCTTTTCATGTATGGTGGCGTACCAACTTGCTTCTTCTTTTGGATCTTGCTGGTGACAGTGACACTGTTTCGTGTCGTTTTGATGTTCCAGAAAGCCCTACAGCTCGCCAGAAAACAAGGCTTGGCTGTAGCTGCCACACTCCAAGCATGCCGTGGCAGAAGCATTCTGCAATGTGCTGGAGGGATCATCTGCCTGACAACAACCTTGATGGCTGCAGCTGTAGTTTACATTTTCTCTGTATCATTGCTAGTGCAACAAGGCTCAAATTTCTATCCAATTTTCGTAGTGACTCAATGCATCAATTTGTTGGTCAATGCATTTGGCATCACACTGTTGTCCGGCGCATCCAGCCTGATAACAAGCCAAGGAACACTTAGGTTTCCTCCTCTCCGGTGTTGTCGATGTCCCTGCCCATTCGGCAAAACAATTGGCAGATCAAACTTGAAAATTGGTCAGGAAAATGCTTGGGAGAAAAAGACCCGGGAACTTGCCAATCGTGGCATATCATTGGAGGATCTTCTTGCTTTTTACAAGAATTTAGGTGACACAGCAATGCAGTCCTTCCAGTCCTCAGTTCACACCACCACTGATGTGGTTCGATTAGCAATCATTCCTATGACAGCTTCTTCTTGCAGCTCTTATGCCCAGTTGGTCAACAAAGGAGCGAAGGTTCTTCCGAAAAAGATGGTCACCCACAACTGGTCCAACCTCTTCCGAGACTTGCTGGATCAAATGGACGCTGCTAATGCAGCAGGAAACATCCTGGAAGCTTATGCTAAGGATAAACATGTTGGGACCTTAGATTACACCAAATGCTTTGATCTCCTGCGGCCGCAGGCTTGTGCGCGTATGATGACTCAAGCTGGTTTCCACCCACAAATGAGCGCTCTTTGTGAACTTTTATGGACTCAACACAAAAGATGGTGTAGTTGGGAGGGATTCCATTCCCCCATCCCTCAATCCTCTCTTTCACTTGCCATCCCTCAGGGTGATCCATTCGGCCCTTTAGTTGCTGCATTGTATCTCAGCGCAGGCCAAAGGTGTGTTGAATCTAACATACCTCACAATCATGCCAGCTCTAGCATATTTATGGATGATAGGACTTTCACGGCACGCAGTGCTGCCGATCTCCATGAAAGAGTTTCCCAATGGCATCAGTGGAGCACTAGTGTTGGTCTTATTGAATCTACTGAGAAGACTCAAGTTACGGCCAAGGGTCCCGCTAACCATAGTAGGCTCCTCGATTTCTTTCCTGACAGCTGTGTTAAAGAGGAAATTACTTTTCTTGGCATCATCACCAAGTCTAAACACCGTCCCTCCCTGGGGA
>DF240897.1:32948-44540 GCA_000507305.1 Breviolum minutum Mf 1.05b.01 | reverse complement strand
ATGAAAGCTTCCCGCCCTGAAGATGTGGTAGAAATCTTAGTATAGCTAAGATACCAGACAAGGAAGCATTCAATGCTAAACTTCAGGAATTGATCTTCGATAGCAATGTTGGTCTCGTTGCAGCTTGGAAGAATGCAGATGCCTTGCAGCAAATGGAGGAGGTGTCTCATCTACTCAAATGGTTAAGACTTTCTGAGGCCGTGGAGGGTGGCCAAATAGTCTGGCAACGATGGTTGTCATGAATTTTCAGTGTTGGCATGCTACATGTCGCAATGTCACAAAATGTTTTTCAAATTGAAATTTACATTCCATTCCGCGTTGTTTATGTTTTCTATGCTGTGCAGATTTGTTTTGCTGACTTTGCTGCACGGATGGCCTAACCCCGTAGGGGATGACATCCACTTTCTGCCAACCAAAGAGTTACTAACAAATTATCCAAATCTACTGTACATAGCACAACGGCGCAGCCAAAACTCCGGTGCCTCTGCATGTTTTTTGCCCTTTCGCTGTGTGTTTTCAGTTTGTTTGTTCATAGAAACCACCATGGCCCCGCCAAGGGTCACAAGATGTTGCGCATTGCCTACGTCAGATGTTGACAGTTTCCTCGAATTCTGTTTGCTCGTTTGAGGCGACAAAATGCCTTTGAACATGAAAACGTGAAGCGCACGGTGACTCAGCCGGCCGATCGAAGGTACCTATGGATTGCCACGACAGGATGGTTTTGGTGATGTTTTGGTGATGGTTTGGTTGTTTCTCTTCCCATGAAGGCATAAGTATAAGCTACAAGCTAGTAGGTAGTCTAGTACGAAATTAGATGAATGTGGTACAGTAGATGCTGGTGTAGGCAGTATTTGATGTGGATGCCTGCATATCACACCGTGCTAGATCCATTTGAAGGTGTTCCCTTTGATCTGCGGTAGAGAGGTATGTCGTGATAAATGCAATGAAATTGAACGAGACTTAGAAACCCGTTTTGTGGAGTCTACGGAGTAGGCATGCAAGCAGGTAGACTCAGGTAGACTGATGTTTAGAGAATCCCAGAAACGAAATTGTCCGAGCCACTTTGACACATGTTGTTTTCATCTCATGTTTGTATTTGAATCATGACTGGATTGGATAGCGTCATGTAATCTACACTAATATCTCTAGCTCTACTTCCTCCCAAAGTCGAGTTATTTTTTGTCGGAAGTGATGGATCAACATCTTTCAACCAAGTTGTGAAATCATTGCAAAGCTCACATTGTCGTTGACCGGTTTGATGACAGGACTGGACCTTTTTTGAAGGGGCACCGTTTCCGACGCGGTGATGCAGGCAGTGAAGGGGCATCGTCGTTTTGTGAATGGCATAAGCGTGGAACTAGATGTATTGACGCTGAGAATGCTTGAGCAAACTATTCAAGCCACATTGAGACAATTTATATAGTGAATATAGTGTTGATGGCTGCTGATTCATCAAGATTCAAGTTTTCTGCAGGTATACTGGCTCCAGGACCCTTTAAGTGGCTCATACAAGTTCCAAATCTGCTGCCATGCAGGAACCCAGAACTTAGTGCCCATGTCTACTCATCCTGTGTTGCTTGGTCGTGTGGCTGGACTGAATGTTGGGGATACATCGGATACACCAAAACGTGAAGGCCGAGCTAGCCCACCTTGTCACGTTGACATTGAAGCTTCACCACGCCCAACAGTGACGAGAGTTATGCATGGAGACAGTCAGAACAGACCTTCCTGGACTTGGAGATGTCTTCAAATGTTCATTGCTCTTCTGGTGGTGATCTTCACTACTTGGGTGGCTCTTGATGGACTTGAAGTAGCTGCTTTGAAAGATGACCCAAGTTTTATTGCTTTGATGGTGAGCACTGGAATAGCTGGTTTGGCAGCAATGTGGCTGTACCTCATTGCGCCAACTGCGCACACCCTCTTGGCAGCACGTTTTTTGTGCCTCAACTGGGTGGAAGGCTTGGTGACGCTGAGCTTTGCCGCAGCTGCAAAGGGGTTTCAATTTCTACCTTTCTTATCGATGGGAGATTGGGCATTCCTTCTCATGTATGTGAGGCTGTTGCTGGCGCTATTCGAGATTCTTGGCTTGCAATTTCTCATTGAAAATCGCTTGCAGAGTCTTTGGCCAGCACTGAACCGACCCGGATGCAAAGTGTGGTTGGCTCGGTGCCTGCGGATGGAAGTTGCCAGTGTTTTCTTGGGCACACCAAGCTTCTTTCTGAATTTTTTGATGAGGCTTGAAACTCGTTGGACTGTGTCCGACACTTGGTTGCGGGTGGCGTCTGGGACCGCTATATTGTTCACGTGCCTTGTGCCAATTTGCTTCTTAATTTGGACTGTGCTGGTGACAGTGACTCTGTTTCGTGTCGTCTTGATGTTTCAGAAAGCCCAAGCGCTCGCCAGAAATCAAGGCTTTGCTGTAGCTGCCACGTTCCAAGCATGCCGTGGCAGAAGCATTCTGCAATGCACCGGTGTAATCATCAGCCTGGCAACAAGTTTGATGACTGCAGTTGCACTTGGCAGTTTCACTACATCATTTTCAGTTTCGCATGACCTGGTTTTGCAAAGTTACTCATTCGAAGTCCCTCACTACATCAATATGACTCACTGCATCAATCTGTTGGTCAATGCATTTGGCATCATGCTGTTGTCCGGCGCATCCAGCCTGATAACAAACCAAGGAACACTTAGGTTTCCTCCTCTCCCGTGTTGTCGATGTCCCTGCCGATTCCGCAGATGCCGTGGCTTTAAATCACTTTGCAGATCAAATTTGAAAATTGGCGAGGAAAATGATTGGGAGAAAAAGACCCGGGAACTTGCCAGTCGTGGCATATCATTGGAGGAACTTCTGGCTTTTTACAAGAATTTAGGTGACACAGTAATGCAGTCCTTCCAGCCATCAGTTCACACCACCACTGATGTGGTTCGATTAGCAATCATCCCTTTGACAGCTTCTTCTTGTAGCTCTTATGCCCAGTTGGTCAACAAAGGAGCGAAGGTTCTTCCGAAAAAGATGGTCACCCACAACTGGTCCAACCTCTTCCGAGACCTGCTGGCAAGTGTAATTTCGGATGCTTTGGGAGAGCATACATTTGAATTCGTTGCTGAGTTACTTTCTGACAAAGTGGGTGTGGAAGCTCTGGAAGACATGCTTCGTGTGCCGGGTAGCCTTCAAGAAACGTATTGGATTTGTGCTTTCGCAGTCAATCAGCATGCAGGAATTTGTGGAGCAAACCCGGCTGGAACTGTTGATCCGGTCACAGGGCTCACACATCCCACGTGCCAGTGCAGTGAACCCAAGTTCTTCAACGAAGACCCGCCATTGAATGATGATGGAAAGAGCATCCAGTGTGAGATGAATAAGTTCGATGATATGATGGCGCTCTTGGCGAGTGAAAATCCAGATTTTGCTGAGGTGGTTGCTGTGGATGCATCCCTGGACCTCTTTGGTCGTGCATGGTGTGTGGCTGAGTTGGCAGAAGCACATCGTATGGGCATGGCGCAAAGCCTGAAGATGCGTAACGCAGAGACGTTGCTCACAAGGCAACTCACACTTCAAGGCCTCAAAGTGGAAAACATGAAAGCTTCCCGCCCTGAAGATGTGGTAGAAATCTTAGCCAAGATACCAGACAAGGAAGCATTCAATGCTAAACTTCAGGAATTGATCTTCGATAGCAATGTTGGTCTCGTGGCAGCTTGGAAGAATGCAGATGCCTTGCAGCAAATGGAGGAGGTGTCTCATCTACTCAAATGGTTAAGACTTTCTGAGGCCGTGGAGGGTGGCCAAATAGTCTGGCAACGATGGTTGCCATAGATTTTCAGGTTCGGCATGCTTGGATTTTTGAGCTCTTGCAGTACATCTCGCTGTTCCCATCTCCTTTGAGGACTGCACAAATGCCATGTAAAGTGACATGTCGCAATGTAACAATGTCGCAAACTGATTCAAAATGTTTGCAATTTTTATTGCATTATATACGTGTTGTTTATCGTTTATCTGTTGTGCAGATTTTTTTGCTGACTTTTCTGCATGGATGACCCTCAACAGTAGGCGATGACATCCACTTTCAACCAAAGAGTTGAATTTTACTAACAGGTTATTAGAATTGAGTAAAACGAAAAAACAGCAAAAACTCTGGTGGCACTGCATGTATTTGGCCTTTCGCTGCTTTGTTTGTTCACTGAAACCATCATGGCTCCGCCAAGGGTTACAAGATGTTTGCATTGCCTTCGTCACATGTTGGCAAAGTTGGGAGTGTCAGTTTGATCGAATTCTTTTTGCTCGTTTGAGGCGAAAGATTTCCTTTTGAAGATGATTAAAACGTTAAGCGCCCGCGGACTCAGCCGGCTGATCCAAAATATTAATGGATTTTCTGACATGATGGTTTTGGTGATGGTTTTGAGGTATAAGCCACAAGCTGGTAGGCAGCTGAGCACATCAACAGGTGAATGTCGTACAGTAGATGCTGGTGTAGGCAGTATTTGATGTGGATGCATGACTATCAAGCCGTGCTAGATCCATTTGAATGTGTTCCTTTGATCTGCATTAGAGCTAGGTATGTAAGTATGTACTTATAAATGCAATAAAATTGCAAGATATTTAGAAACCGGTTTTCTGGAGTCTATGTAGTAGGCATGCCAGCAGGTAGACTCAGGTAGAGTGATAGCGGTACTTCCTTCCATTGAAGCTCACATCGTTGACCAGTCGATGACAGGTCTGGTCCTTTTTGAAGGGGCATCGTTTCCGATGCGGTGGTGCAGGCAGTGAACGGGCATCGTCATTTTGTGTATGACATAAGCGTGGAACTAGATGTAATGACGCTTAGCATCCTTGAGCAAACTATTCCAGCCACTTTGAGACAATTTAGTTTCCTGTATTGCATGTGATTTGTGCAGAGGTGACTCGTGATACATCAAGATTCAAATTTTCTGCAGGTATGCTGGCTCCAGGACCCTTCAAGTGGCTCATACAAGTTCCAAATTTGCCATGCAGGAACCCAGAACTTAGTGCCCATGTCTACCGGTCCAGTGTTGCTTGGTCGTGTGACTGGACTGAATGTTGGGGATGCATTGGATACACCAAAACGTGACGGCCAAGCTAGCCCACCTTGTCATGTTGACATTGAAGCTTCACCAAGCCCAACAGCAACGAGAGTCACGCATGGAGACAGTCAGATGGAGAGACCTTCCTGGACTTGGAGATGTGTTCAAATGTTCATTGCTCTTCTCGTGGTGGTCTTCACTACTTGGTTGGCTATTGCTCTTGTCTCTCAAGAATCTTGGAATACCCCCACCTATAGGTATTATAGCATCTCCGAGGGGTTGAAAGATTATCCTTTATCAAAAGCTATTGCTACTGACCAAGAATCTTGGGACCCCTCCGGCTGTGTGGTGTGTCGAATTGAAGTAGCGGCTTTGAATCATGATCCGAGTTTTATTGCTTTGATGGTGAGCACTGGGATAGCTGGTTTGGCAGCCATGTGGCTGTACCTCATTGCACCAACTTCACACACCCTCTTGGCAGCACGTTTTTTGTGCCTCAACTGGGTGGAAGGCTTGGTGACACTAAGCTTTATCGCAGCTGGAACAGGGTTGCAAATTCGATGGTGGGTATCGAAGGATTATTCGTTTCATTATCATTTGACTAATTGTCTGGCTAAGTTGAGGTCGTTCCTCCTGCTATTCGAGTATCTTGGCTTGCAATTCCTCATTCAAAATCGCTTGCAGAGTCTTTGGCCAGCACTGAACCGACCCGGATGCAAAGTGTGGTTGGCTTGGTGCCTGCGGATGGAAGTTGCCATTGTGTTTCTGGGCGCACTAAACGTCTTTCTGCTCAGGCATCTTCCTATGAAATCTGGGTCCATCATTTTGTTGTGGAAGGAATTTGCAGACAGATTGTTCATGTATGGCGTACCAACTTGCTTCTTGATTTGGAGTCTGCTGGTGACAGTGACACTGTTTCGTGTCGTCTTGATGTTCCAGAAAGCCCTAGAGCTCGCCAGAAAACAAGGCTTGGCTGTAGCTGCCACGTTCCAAGCATGCCGTGGCAGAAGCATTCTGCAATGTACCGGTGTGATCATCAGCCTGACAACAAGCGTGATGTTGTATTTTTCATGGGTACTTTCGTCAGACTCAAGTTTGTTAGTTACTCAATGCATCAATCTGCTGGTCAATGCATTTGGCATCATACTGCTGTCCGGCGCATCCAGTCTGATAACAAGCCAGGGAGCACTTAGGTTTCCTCCTCTCCGGTGTTGTCGATGTCCCCGCCCATTCGGCAAATCGATTGGCAGATCAGATTTGAAAATTGGCGGGGAAAATGCTTGGCAGAAAAAGACCCGGGAACTTGCCAATCGTGGCATATCATTGGAGGATCTTCTTGCTTTTTACAAGAATTTAGGTGACACAGTAATGCAGTCCTTCCAGCCATCAGTTCACACCACCACTGATGTGGTTCGATTAGCTATTATTCCTTTGACAGCTTCTTCTTGTAGCTCTTATGCCCAGTTGGTCAACAAAGGAGCGAAGGTTCTTCCGAAAAAGATGGTCACCCATAACTGGTCCAACCTCTTCCGAGACTTGCTGGCAAGTGTGATCTCTGAAGCTTTGGGAGAGCATACCTTCGAATTCGTTGCTGAGTTACTTTCTGACAAAGCGGGTGTGGAAGCTCTGGAAGACATGCTTCGGGTGCATGGCAGCCTTCAAGAAACGTATTGGATTTGTGCTTTCGCAGTCAATCAGCATGCAGGAATTTGTGGAACAAACCCGGGCGGAACTGTTGATCCGGTCACAGGGCTCACACATCCGACGTGCCAGTGCAGTGAACCCAAGTTCTTCAACGAAGATCCGCCATTGAATGATGATGGGAAGAGCATCCAGTGTGAGATGAATAAGTTCGATGATATGATGGCGCTCTTGGCGCGTGAAAATCCAGATTTTGCTGAGGTGGTTGCTGTGGATGCATCCCTTGACCTCTTTGGTCGTGCGTGGTGTGTGGCTGAGTTGGCAGAAGCACATCGTATGGGCATGGCGCAAAGCCTGAAGATGCGTAACGCAGAGACGTTGCTCAGAAGGCAACTCACACTTCAAGGCCTCAAAGTGGAGCAAATGAAAGCTTCCCGCCCTGAAGATGTGGTAGAAATCTTAGCCAAGATACCAGACAAGGAAGCATTCAATGCTAAACTTCAGGAATTGATCTTCGACAGCAATGTTGGTCTCGTGGCAGCTTGGAAGAATGCAGATGCCTTGCAGCAAATGGAGGAGGTGTCTCATCTACTCAAATGGTTGCGGCTGTCTGAGGCTGTGGAGGGTGGCCAAATAGTCTGGCAACGATGGTTGCCATAGATTTTCCCTGTCGGCATGTTTGGATTTTTAAGGTCTACATTACATCTCGCTATTCCAATCTCAAATGGGGACTGGACAAATGCCATGTAAAGTCACATATTACAATGTGACATGTCACAATGTCACAATGTCACAAAATGTTTGCAATATATATATATATGTGTTGTTTATAGCTTATATATGTTTTGCAGATTTGTTTTGCTGACTTTGCTGCACGGATGACCCTCAACAGTAGGCGATGACATCCACTTTCTGCCAACCAAAGAGTTGAATTTTACTAACGGGTTATTGAGATTGAGCACAACGAAAAGCAGCAAAAACTCTGGTGGCACTGCACGTTTTTGTTTGTTCATAGAAATCTCCATGGCTCCGCCAAGGGTCACAAGATGTTCTTGCGCATTGCCTTCGTCAGATGTTGCAACGAAATTCACGTAGCAGTGGCAAAGTTGGGAGTGACACTTTCCTCGAATTCTGTTTGCTCGTTTGAGGCGAAAGATGCCTTTGAAAATGAAAACGTGACGCGCCCGGGGACTCAGCCGGCTGATCGAAGATATCCATCATGGATTGCCATGACATGATGGTTTTGGTGACTGTTTTGTTGACGTTTTGTTGTTTCTCTTTCCATGTAGGTAGCCAAGTACGAAAACAGGTGAATGTGGTACAATAGATGCTGGTGTAGGCAGTATTTGATGTGGACGCATGACTATCAATCAAGCCGTGCTAGATCCATTTGAAAGTGTTCCTTTGACCTGCATTAGAGCTATAAATGCAATGAAATGGCAAGATATTTAGAAACCGGTTTTCTGGAGTCTATGGAGTAGGCATGCAAGCAGGCAGACTCAGGTAGACTGCTAGCGGTACTTCCTTCCAGAATCAAGTTGTGAAATCATTTTGAAGCTCACATCGTTGACCATTTGATGACAGGTCTGGTCCTTTTTGAAGGGGCATCGTTTCTGACGCGGTGGTGCAGGCAGTGAACGGGCATCGTCGTTTTGTGTATGACATAAGCGTGGAACTAGATGTAATGACGCTGAGAATGCCAACTATTCCAGCCACTTTGAGACAATTTAGTTTCCTGTATTCCATGTGATTTGTGCAGAGGTGAGTCGTGATACATCAAGATCCAAATTTTCTGCAGGTATACTGGCTCCAGGACCCTTCAAGTGGCTCATACAGGTTCCAAATTTGCTGCCATGCAGGAACCCAGAACTTAGTGCCCATGTCTACCGGTCCAGTGTTGCTTGGTCGTGTGACTGGACTGAATGTTGGGGATACACCAAAACGTGACGGCCAAGCTAGCCCACCTTGTCATGTTGACATTGAAGCTTCACCAAGCCCAACAGCAACGAGAGTCACGCATGGAGACAGTCAGATGGAGAGACCTTCCTGGACTTGGAGATGTCTTCAAATGTTCATTGCTCTTCTCGTGGTGATCTTCACTACTTGGCTGGCTATTGCTATTGGCTGTCAATCTTGGGAAAATAGCATATATGATCTTAGGTCTAACAACCTCCCTGATGCAGCTTTGAAAGATGATCCGAGTTTTATTGCTTTGATGGTGAGCACTGGAATAGCTGGTTTGGCAGCCATGTGGCTGTACCTCATTGCACCGACTGCACACACCCTCTTGGCAGCACGATTTTTGTGCCTGAACTGGGTGGAAGGCTTGGTGACACTAAGCTCAATCGTAACTGAAAAAGGGGTGCAAATTCGAGGGTCCATATCGAAGGTAGACGTATTTGGGATTGGGCTTCTCTCACAGGTGAGGGAGTTCCTCTCGCTATGCGAGTTTCTTGGCTTGCAATTCCTCATTCAAAATCGCTTGCAGAGTCTTTGGCCAGCACTGAACCGATCCGAATGCAAAGTGTGGTTGGCTCGGTGCCTGCGGATCGAAGTTGCCGGTCTCTTTCTGGGCATCCTAACCTTGCTGGTACAAATGAGGTTCGTGGTTTCTGTGTACCACATCTACAATATGGCTCTGGTCATGCATTTTCCCGTTTTTCCTTTCAATTCTGAGTCCAACAACGTTTGGTTGCGGGTGGTGGTCACGTTGGGCGTACCATTTTGCTTCTTAATTTGGAGTTTGCTACTGACAGTGACACTGTTTCGTGTTGACGGGATGTTCCAGAAAGCCCTAGAGCTCGCCAGAAAACAAGGCTTGGCTGTAGCTGCCACGTTCCGAGAATGCCGTGGAAGAAGCATTCTGCAATGCACCGGTGTGATCATCAGCCTGACAACAAGCGTGATGGTGTTTTCTTCATGGTTGCTTTTGTCAGCATCTTATGAAACCATAGTGCCTCACTGCATCAACCTGCTGGTCAATGCAGCTGGCATCATATTGTTGTCTGGCGCATCCAGCCTGATAACAAGTCAAGGAACACTTAGGTTTCCTCCCCTCCAGTGTTGTCGATGTCCCTGTCGATTTCGCAGATGCTGTGGCTTTAAATCACTTTGCAGATCAAAATTGAAAATTGGTGAGGAAAATGCTTGGGAGAAAAAGACCCGAGAGCTTGCCAATCGTGGCATATCATTGGAGGCACTTCTTGCTTTTTACAAGAATTTAGGTGACACAGTAATGCAGTCCTTCCAGCCCTCAGTGCACTCTACCACTGATGTGGTTCGATTAGCAATCATTCCTTTGACAGCTTCTTCTTGTAGCTCTTATGCCCAGTTGGTCAACAAAGGAGCGAAGGTTCTTCCGAAAAAGATGATCACCCACAACTGGTCCAACCTCTTTGAATAAACAGGTCAAAGGTGGCATGCCCCGTTTTAGTACCAGATGTGCTAAGAGAGCGCACCCCATGTGCCAAAAAGGAGACATGAACATTGCTAAGCTGCGAAAACGAGTTGCTCGGCTCCATGAGATTGTGCGACTACTGTGTAAACCCGACAAGACCGAAGAAGTCCAAAAAGCCATCCAGGCTCTCAGTTCGAAACTTCGACTTCCTGGGAAGCGACTTAGGCTCAGTGAGATTCAAAAAGCTCTCCAGATCAGTAAGGACGAGCTCTTCACTGTTGAAAAGCAAACTAGGGAAGACCTTATGCGGAATTGGCGCCAGAAATTCGCTGGGGATCTTAAATTCGCCAGCAAATGGATTAAGACCAGAAACTGCCAAACGGGAACCATGATTCAAACCACCAATGGGCCCACTGCTTCCCCCCAAAAAGCTGTTGACGCCATTGTTGAGTTTTGGGATGGTTTTTGGAATTCGGCTCAGCACAATCATCCTTCGATTCCCGACATTACCAATCAGCTTCTTCATAATACCTATGTTGCCCCTAACACGGTTTGCAAACCACCTGAAGGTGTTGAAATCTCAGCTGTTGCCTCACAAAAGAAAAGCTCGCCAGGGACCGACGGTTGGAGTGGACAGGAGATTTCTGCTCTGCCGCCTCAATTTTGGGACAAGTTTGCATTAATTGCTGAACGATGGTTGCAGGCAGGTGAATTGCCTGAAGCCCTTCTTCAAGCAAGGACCATCTTTCTCCCTAAGGACAGCAAAACTAAGGATGGCTGCATTGAACCAATGCACTGCAGACCCATTACGATACTTTCAGTCTTCTGGCGCGTGTGGGTCAGCGCATGGCTCAAAAAACGAACAACCACAGAATGGATCAAAACAGTACTCCATACTGAGGTGCTCTATGGCAATCAAATGGACGCTGCTAATGCAGCAGGAAACATCCTGGAAGCTTATGCTAAGGATAAACATGTTGGGACCTTAGATTATATCAAATGCTTTGATCTCCTGCGGCCGCAGGCTTGTGCGCGTATGATGACTCAAGCTGGTTTCCACCCACAAATGAGCGCTCTTTGTGAACTTTTATGGACTCAACACAAAAGATGGTGTAGTTGGGAGGGATTCCATTCCCCCATCCCTCAATCCTCTCTTTCACTTGCCATCCCTCAGGGTGATCCATTCGGCCCTTTAGTTGCTGCATTGTATCTCAGCGCAGGCCAAAGGTGTGTTGAATCTAACATACCTCACAATCATGCCAGCTCTAGCATATTTATGGATGATAGGACTTTCACGGCACGCAGTGCTGCCGATCTCCATGAAAGAGTTTCCCAATGGCATCAGTGGAGCACTAGTGTTGGTCTTATTGAATCTACTGAGAAGACTCAAGTTACGGCCAAGGGTCCCGCTAACCATAGTAGGCTCCTCGATTTCTTTCCTGACAGCTGTGTTAAAGAGGAAATTACTTTTCTTGGCATCATCACCAAGTCTAAACACCGTCCCTCCCTGGGGA
>DF240897.1:0-32897 GCA_000507305.1 Breviolum minutum Mf 1.05b.01 | reverse complement strand
GATGCTTTGGGAGAGCATACATTCGAATTCGTTGCTGAGTTACTTTCTGACAAAGCGGGTGTGAAAGCTCTGGAAGACATGCTTCGTGTGCACGGTAGCCTTCAAGAAACGTATTGGATTTGTGCTTTCGCAGTCAATCAGCATGCAGGAATTTGTGGAGCAAACCCGGCTGGAACTGTTGATCCGGTCACAGGGCTCGCACATCCCACGTGCCAGTGCAGCGAACCCAAGTTCTTCAACGAAGACCCGCCATTGAATGATGATGGAAAGAGCATCCAGTGTGAGATGAATAAGTTCGATGATATGATGGCACTTTTGGCGCGTGAAAATCCAGATTTTGCTGAGGTGGTTGCTGTGGATGCATCCCTTGACCTCTTTGGTCGTGCATGGTGTGTGGCTGAGTTGGCAGAAGCACATCGTATGGGCATGGCTCAAAGCCTGAAGATACGCAACAAAGAGACATTGCTCAGAAGGCAACTCACACTTCAAGACCTCAAAGTGGAGCAAATGAAAGCTTCCCGCCCTGAAGATGTGGTAGAAATCTTAGCCAAGATACCAGACAAGGAAGCATTCAATGCTAAACTTCAAGAATTGATCTTTGATAGCAATGTTGGTCTCGTGGCAGCTTGGAAGAATGCAGATGCCTTGCAGCAAATGGAGGAGGTGTCTCATCTACTCAAGTGGCTGAGACTCTCTGAGGCTGTGGAGGGTGGCCAAATAGTCTGGCAACGATGGTTGCCATAGATTTTCAGGTTCGGCACGCTTGGATTCTTGAGTTCTTGCAGTACATCTCGCTGTTCCCATGTCAAATGCCCTGCAAAGTCACATGTTACAATGTGACAATGTCACAAAATGTTTGTAATTTAAATTCCGTTATACGTATTGTTCATGGTTTCTATGCTGTGCAGATTTGTTTTGCTGACTTTGCTGCACGGATGGCCTCAACAGTAGGCAATGACATCCACTTTCAACCAAAGAGTTGAAATTTGCCAATGTGTGTGACTAACAGGTTATTGAAATTGAGCACAAAGAAAAACAACAAGTCCGGTGCCACTGCATGTTTTTGCCCTTTCGCTGCTTCTGTTATTTTTGTTTGTTCAAGGGGCCCCATGTTCTTGCGCATTGCCTTCCTCACATGTTGCAGTGAGATTCACTTAGCTGTGGCAAAGTTGAGAGTGACAGTTTGCTCGTTTGAGGCGAAAAGATGCCTTTGAAAATCAAACGTCAAGCGCCCGGTCACTCAGCCGGCCGATTGAAGATACCCATGGATTGCCATGACAGGATGGTTTTGGCGATGGTTCTAGTGATGTTTTGGTTGTTTCTCTTCCCATGAAGGTAGAAGCTACAAGCTAGTAGGTAGTCTAGTACGAAATTAGATGAATGTGGTAGAGTAGATGCTGGTGTAGGCAGTACTTGATGTGGATGCATGAGTATCAAGGCATGGTAGATCCATTTGAACGCGTTCCTTTTGATCTGCAGTAAAGAGAGGTATGTACTCACAAATGCAATGAAATTGCAAGACATGTAGAAATCGGCTTTGTGGAGTCTACAGAGTAGGCATGCAGTGACATTCAGAGAATCCCAGAAATGAAATTGTTCGAGCCACTTTGACACATGTTGTTTTCATCTCATGTTTGCAATTGAATCATGACTCAGGACTGGATTGAATCGTGTCATGTATCTACACTAATGCCTCTAGAGGTACTTCCTCCCAAAGTCGAGTTGTTTTTTGCCGGAAGTCATGAATGAATGAATCAACATCTGTCAACCAAGCTGTGAAATCATTCTGAAGCTCACATTGTTCAACGATTTTCTTATAACAAGATCCATCGAGCCGTTGACCGGTTGATGACAGGACTAGACCTTTTCTGAATGGGCATTGTATGATGCAGTGATGCAGGCAGTGAACGGGCATCGTCGTTTTGTGTATGACAGGAGCGTGGAACTAGATTCTAATGATGCTGAGAATGCTCCCCTGGAAAAGGAAACTCATACTCCAAACCATCATTTTCAGGTTCTATGCTAATCCTTGGCAGTATATACCACTTATAGTCCTTGCCAATTGGGTGATTATATGCTACCGATCCCACCCATTAAGGGAACCAGGATTTCCTCCTTTGAATCTATGCGAAAAACTTTGGGGGGGTTCCTATCCCTATCCGCCTATCCGCCGTAGACTCTGGCTGCATCAGGTTCTCAGCCTGAGGCCTCGGCCTCAGCGGCCTCGGCCTCGGGAGGACTTCGCAGCATTTTGGGCAGCCAAAAAGACACCCTGCAACCGGCGGCGTTGTTTTGTTGCGTTTTCGGTGTTTATACATTCGCCCCAAAAAGATGAACAGCTTGAACCTGAACAGAGATGGGGTTGATTCAGATGATTTTCTTGGATTTCCAAGGGTGTATTTATTTTCCAGTTTCATGTTAATCTTCCGGGATGCATTTACCCAGGCCTGGAAATGTTCTAATTCCTGCCCCTGGACTGTGCGTTTTGGGGTCCATGAATTGTGATTTATGTTGAAGGGATGTATGTCACTGTCAAAAGGGTGGGAAATTGTTTTCCATTCATAGCCCACAATGCTGGAGGCAAGGACTTCTGGACCAGTTGGCGATCTGCGAATGTTGTATCAATCGTTTGTTGCTTGATGCTGCAGCGGATGGAACCGCTGCCGGAGAATCAAGGTCTGCACAAAGTTGCCACTATGGTGTTCCTCATCATTGTGCTAGTGGGTACTTCAAGTTCCAAATTTTTCCTGGACAGCCACGGGGCTCTCAGTCAACATTGGGAGCGGGGCTGCGGGGGTCACAGTTCGCAGACAAAACTTCCGCCAGCGCCCAGTCGTTTGACTGGTAGAGGCTGGGTGGCTGAGGGCAGGGATGAAAAAGACCCAACGTTTGCAGATCCTTCCAACATGCATATATTTGCCATTTTGCATCTGACATATCTTTGGAGTTTTTTTGTTTCAACTGAACTTTATATTTTTTCAAGTGGGCCACTGTTGGAATGCAAGATTTGTGACAAGGGACATATCAAACGCGAAAAAAAATAGAATTCAGAACAGATACATGGTCTTTCTTGTTGGTTGGACAGACTAAGTTGTGCCTTGGATTTTCGAAGTGTTTCTTTTGACCCCGTTGTTTGGTTGACGTTTCACATTGCCAAGGGACCATGGGCGATGGCAGCGACAGAAATGACAACTTGGCATCGCCTCTGCTGCGGATACAGCCAGACGCGGAGGATTTTCACGCCAAAACCTACCCCGCTGTAACGTACACCCCATCGGAAATAGCCGGCCTTCTGTTTAAGGGCTTATATGAAACACCTTATTTCTGAGCGACTAGGCTCGCTGTGAAAAACTGTGGGGGGTGGTACATGGTGATGTTTTTGTGGAGACTTCTCACCCTCAGAATTTCTTCTTCACAGCGCCTTTCCCAAACATCTGAAAGGAGCTAACGTCTTCCAGAGATCATTTTCAGGGACGAATGTGTCGAAACTGTTGGGGTTCATATTTTGGTTTTTGGACGTTTGGAAGGCTCTTGCAAAACTTCTCTGCAAAACAATGTTGCTGAATTCATTTCCATGTAACTTGAATCCACTAATGCACAGCTAACAAACTTTACTCTCCACAAAAAAAACCGGCCGGGGTAAATGACTACATGGGCAGGATTTGACTGTGTCCGCTTCAACCTTTTCTTTTATTCTTTTTTTTTTTTGGGGGGGGGGGGTGAAGATGATACTTATCAAGGGGTGTTGCTCGAAGGGTGTCCCCTTTTTCTACTTTCTTGGAGCCACTAAAAGTCTCCTTGAAATTCCAGCACGATGGCCACCTGCTGAGTATATCATCATGGCCAGTCAACCTACCCCCATGTAAGGTACCCCCATGACAAATAAAGCCTTAATAGGGGGTTATTAACCGTACGTAGTTGTTCCCTTAATAAGGCTGAAAATTAAGGCTTCATTTCTCATGGGGGGTACCTTACACAGGGGGAAATATCAGCTCAGCTTGTGGGCCGACTTTCTTTCCTCAGCCTCGGTTGGCTGAAAAACGTCACCCCTGAGTCGTTGCTGAAGATCTTCCGCTTGGGATTTTTTTGGTTGGAAGTTAGGATCAGTGCTTCGGATCAATGTGTTAGGTTACCCAAATATACCCTCATTTGTAAGTAGGTGAAATAACCTATTTGCCAACTTCCTGGAACCACAACAAAAACCCCCCTTGCCTGGTATGGTGAAATAAGGCACTGATCCTAGACATCTGCTTGCCAGGAGCCCATGAGCAAACAACGGAAATGGCAGCCCTTGCAGGATTGGGTTCTCCGAAAGTGGCAGCTGATCCTCTATACCGCCCGGAAACCCTTCCTACATGGGTTGGGAGTATACAGTAACCGCGGGGGCCCGGGAAAAAACCACACACACCGGAAAACCCAAAGTGGAAAGGACGGGAAAAAATGGTGGTGAGCTTGAACCCAAAAGAAAAAAAACACAGAAAAGACAGAATATCGGGGTATCTTGTGCTGTGGGGTGGGGTGGGCAACTATGGTCCTCTAATTATCTTTGGCAATTGGCTGCTCAGCCCAGTCGAGGTACTTCTTCTTTTTGCTTCTGTGGGAAATACTGCCCGGAAAGCTTCAGCGGAAAGGATTGGGGAAGGAAGGGTTTTTGGTGCGTGCAGTAGTTGGCCGTGTGTTTAACCGTATCCAACAAGAAAAAAGGTGTGGTAAAAAATTTGAGATGTTGTATTTTTTGTTGGGAGGGGAGTTTTCCGGATGATCTTTGGAGAATCTGATTTAAGAAATCTGCTTTGAAGTAGTCTTTCCGTTTTCCTCTATTTTTTGGGACTTCAACAGAAAGACAACTTGTGGAATTGGCGGCCCGACAAGGTCAAATTGTCAAAGTAACCACAAGGCACTTTGAAAAGAACTGAAGTTCCCTTGCTGTTTTTGATTTTGGGGAGATTTTCCCACAAGTCTTGAAGGAGAGTCAAGAAAAGAAGGAAATGCTGCAACATTGGTCCTTTATTCAATCTGATGTGGATATGAGCTTCCCATCTACAAGAAACCCATGGATCAAGAAGTCAATGTCTTGTAAAAGGTATTTGATATCTCCGGCTTCAAATATGGCAAGTTTGAGTAGTTCAGCTAAATTTCATGGGGTATGTAGATACATTTGGATGTCATGAGTCCTTTTTTTTGAAGTTTTCGAATGCCCAACCTTTCATATACCTTGATGTGGATGCGCGGAAGCCGCCGACGAGGTCTTTTTCAAGCGCATGACCAATGCAATGCCAAACTATGGTGCCATTTCACAAAAAGGGGAAACTGGAAACAGGAAACACTGGGTGAGATGGAGATACTTGGAGGATCATTCCAGAGTCCTCGTACTTGAAGTACTTGATATCAGGAAAGTAGATGAAAGTAACCATCTTCAGCATAGGAAAGGTCAATTCCTGCATCCGAATTTTCTGTTGTTTTTCTCCAAGAATTTTTTGTATCGACTCTAACAACGACCGAGTTTGTTCTTTTCACCACTTTTCGCGTTTTCTTCGTTCCTTTTAGTTGGTCATGATTTCTCTAAGATGGAACGGATGGCATACTTGGAGGGCCATCCCAGTTAGTAAGTAGTGAGGAACCCCCATTTCTAAGCCATGAAACGGCCATTTGGAAGGGGAACAACCAGATCCTTTGGGGACTACTAACCACAGTTGCGAACCACTTACTATGTGGGATGATCCGGCAAGTACGGGATGTGTGTTTTCTGGAGTTACCATGCCAGGTTGGTACTTGACGCAGTTGTCCACAATGATCTATGTGCCCTTCTTCGCTTGTATGGCTGGTACTGGTATCACGCAACAGGCGGTTATCTTGGGCGTGACGGCCAGGGGTGGTTTCTGAGACTTTCGAGCCGTGATTGGCATACTAAACTTGGAACATACTGATGATATAGCTCCCTGATACCCTAAACCAAAGCCAAGCATTTTTTTTGCATGGACGGAACTGGTGAAACACCCATTTTTTCTTGTACTGATTGAGAGTCATCCGAATCCCAACTGACACATTCATTTTCAGGTTGATGTTTCAGGTTCCAGGTTTTTACTGTACTGACACCTAAAATGCTCACCATATTGCAACGAACACCTGGATGCTGTAAACCCTGCAGTTGCCAAATCAAAATAGAAGCAATTCACAAAATCTACATTTAGAACTAGGACATTTTGGTGGGGATACCCCTGTCCCAACAATTTCACCGTCAAATAATCTTTTCTTATAAATATTCAATTTCCAACGATTAAGTGGACAAGGAGACCCCTCCCATCCCATGACGCGTTTCTGCAGGTGGATGCCACTTTAGCCCGGAGTCACAAAACGAAAATTCTCACCGCTGCAACGTGTTTGGTCGGTTTTCAACTGTTTGCTCATCTTGAAAAATGTAAGATAGCACTTAATCCAAATTCTTCACAAGAAAATACCTGGTTTTCTTTTCGTAGGCAGCTGGTTTTGCTGCCGTTAAGGGTATGGAAATGAATGAAGCAAAAACTGGTGTACCAGGTATCTACATGTCAGGGTATGTCTTGGATCTATCTTCCAGCTAGTCACAGTCACCAGGCGATTCAGCCGCCGTGACCTCTTTATCACCTGATCGTTGGAGGTCACGTTTTCACTCACCATCCCCAAAAAGGGCAGGCACTAGCAGAATTGCTAGGCAGGTGATGATTTTGTAGGTTTTTTTGGAATTCCAACCAAAAAACCATGCATTTGGTACGATTGCATTTTTTGGGGGTAGATCCAAGGTATGTCAAGTTACCAAGTTTATGAAGTGTTGGGATCAACCTGGGAATACAAAGATCTAAGAAACCTTCAACTACCCCTGGGGATACTGTACCCCCAAAATCAGTGATTTTTGGAGTCTTTGTTGGAGTTTTCGGCGTTTTGTAAGGGAAAACAACGCCCGAAAATCAATGGTCGTTTGGGTTTGGGTTTGGTCCAAGCAGCTTGGAGGTGAAAAGGAAGATTTCCACGTTTTTCACCAACCACCACCGTGTTTTTTCCGTAACCTGTTTCTCTCCCGTTTTTTTGGATCACATTCTCGGAATTCTGGATCTTGAGATCTAGTGGTTCGGTTCGTCATGAAACTGTGAGATCACAGCAGCTGTCAAGAAATGACACGGATTTTTTTTGGGGAAGCAAATTTGGTCGAAATGACCATATACATTTACGTTGACTTTGTTCCTTCGAATATGGAGCCCCGGGCTAAGTTGTTATGTAAGTACAACCATCCAAATGTTCCACCCCTACTTTCCTCACACCAGTTGGAATTTCAGGGATGATTTTGCTAGGCAATTGCGGGACCCACGTATCCAACAGTTAGTTACGGGCCTTCATTTTATCTCATTTTGTATTAGATGTGTCTTTTTTTCCTTTTGATCCACCCCACAAAAAAAGAAAAACATAAGTTATCCGAAACACCGGCGGGGGGGATTCTCTATTAAATGATGCCACGTTGTATGGGGTCTCATGGATTTCCCATGAATTTTTTTGAGGTGAAAAAGTTTGCCATCATGGGTGTCTTCGATGGCCTTAGTGGAACTTGTATGGCTTGGGTGGCCCAGGCGATTCCAGGTATTCATTGGATCTACCCGTTTACACCCAGGATGCCAGCTCAGTCACCACCAGGATTATGAACCATTTAATAGGCTCGGGAATCCCAAACTAAACCTGAAAACTTGTGACTGGAATCCTGGGTGTAAGGGGGGGTTGACCTATTCCAGGTATTCATAAATTCCAAGTTTTTTTATGTCACCCAGTTGGTTTTTGGAAGCTTTGGGAACCTCCCATGGTTGGGGGTTCCCATCATTTGTTTTCAGCGAATATGGACATGTTTATTTTTGGGACATTGTAACACTTCTCATTGCTCAAGTCTACTATGACTTCCAAGTGCCAAAGGCTTGTTTTCGTGGCTCAAGTGACTTTGGTGGCCAGAAAGCAACTTCAGACAAGTTCAGTGGACATTACGAATTTGATAGTAGATGGCAACGCAATGTCCGATAGGACGATAAGATGGGATGATGGTGGTGTTTGTGCTGTGCCACTGGCCGAAATGTGGTCGTAGAGGACCATTGGATAAACCACCACTTATCAACTTATCACTTATGTACAGTTTATTCTTGCTTGGGGGTATCCTCTATGATGGTCATTCTGCGGACCACTATGTTAGATAACCCCCTTATGTATGTCCTACATAAACATATTTCAAGACACATTTACATATAGATATATTTGATTCATACAATACACATATACACAAAAAATCAATACATAAATATAATAAATACATAAACTCATAAATATATAAAGATATCACATAAATCAATCTAAAAAATCTCATCACCCAAAGAATTTTTTGAAGCACTTCCCAAGGTGCTTGGTGGCGTTCATACATCCGGCACTCTTCAAGTCTTAATGGGCCAGGTGCGGGTTGGGTTGAGTGGTGTGGGGGTGGTGCTGTCAAGCTGGTGATTTGATGAAATCAAAGGTTACCCTCCCTGAAACTAACATAGCCCTTCAAAATCTACCATTTTGATGGTATTTACCGGGAAAAATTGGGATTTTCTATAGTTATGTTAGTTTACTGGAGGGTACGCCCCTGAAAATTAACATGACAGAGCTGAAAAATTTGCGGGAATCTCCCGCAAAATGCCTCAAAATGAAGGTTTAAGAACCACTGAAAATTGCCATATGAGGTGATTTTCTATTGCCATGTTAGTTTTCTGGAGGGTACATCGAATATTTACTCACGCATCGCCATTCCTGTCTTTTGGATTGACAGTTGCTAAAATATTTACACCCCTGAAAATTTCGAACCCAAAATGGAGGTTTGGTTCAGATGATCTTCCTTATCAATTGTTCTTTTTTTCAGGTTCCATGTTAGTTTTCTACGGTGTGATTAATACCCCCGAAAAAAATTCTCTATGACTAGCTGGAAAATGACCCACCACGAATGAGTCGAGGTATTTCCTATTGACAAATGGGGGATTTTTCCAGCTGTCCATGGGTAGTGTTCAGGGGCAAAAAAGTCATTAAAAAGATTCAGCTTGCAGATGCATGGAACTCAGTGTGTTTTTCAGGAAAATCAACTTTGGATGCATCTGTTTTTGTTTGCTAAAGGAGGGATCCCGAACCTTTACCCCCCCAAAACTAGCCACATGATATATACTTAGGCGAATCGTGCTCGAAAAAGTCTCCGGACAAGTCGTCCGGGGTTTTTTGCCAAGGGAAGCTAAGGTGATCGGATCAGTGTGAAATATACCCTGATATACTCGATTTCGAAGTGAAATAAGCCATTGATCCTGACCATTGATCCCAACTTCCGCCCCGGGATATCCAAGTGGGACCGGGCGTTAACCCACGACCACCCCTCCCAACCTCACTCCTATGGACTTCATAAGGCTGTCATTCCTGTGACGATGCTCTTATCCGTTGGGAGGCCTAGAAATTCAAAAAGGTCCCCAACGGGTGGGTGAGTTGCAAAATCTGGGTGGATGAAGTTTGTTAACTCAAGTGGGCCCTGAGGTTGAGTTATGGGCCCCCCAAAGTTGAGTTATTTTGGCCCCCGCCAAAAAATGGCCGAACATAAAAACTGTTTACAGCCAATTTACGCTGAAAGTCCCATGAGCTTCTGGATGCACACCCCTACTTCCATCACCGATTTTTTGCAGGAAGTTGCTCCTGGAACAGCTGCAAAACTCTCAGGTGCTTTTGCTTCAAAAGCAATACCATTTGTTCCAGTACGTGGGTGCCACGACCATCGTGCTGGGCATAGTTCTCGATAAGGCACCGTGTGCGGTCGCCGTTTTTTTTGGGGAAACAAATGGTGTGAAACCGGTGTTTAACGGTGGGATTTTGTGACGGAAAGCCTGGGAAACAGTTGGCAAGTAGGCCTCTATTAACATTGTTTAGTCAAACATTCCTGCCTAGGGACTCTCCCTGAGGAAAAAACATCCAGCTCCGCTGACACCGGGGATTTCGTGCTTTGACACACCACAGGTGGCCACAGTCAGTCCTTCCAATTGGGGGTTCTCAAGTCCACGAAAGTGAGTGAAGCAAGTCAACTGTCGGAATGATGAATGTACAAAGAAACAAAAAACTGGAAACTAGGTACCTCTCAGCAAATTCTGCGCTTTGGTGGATCATTGTTGTTGACCCAGATGGTTCGAACACTTTTGCCCAAATTTTTCAGGGAGCAATCATATCCTCTCAAAAGAATGACGTCCGAAACATTCTAAGATCGAGTTTCGGTTTGAATCATGATCCGTTTTTTTTTTTCTGAAAAAAAAAACTTATGAGTCAACCAACCCACAACCCCAAACCTTAAGTTCCTACATCCCACTTAACCGGGAAGGTCCCGTTGGTTGAACCTCACCCCTGCGGATCTCCACCCAACCCGCCCAACTGTCAGCGAGCCACGTCAGGTGCTGACTCCTACTGGGGGCGCTGCGGAGCCAATGGGGGGGAGAGAGATGATGGAGAGATGATGAGTTGTTGGTCAAAAATGGTTGGGTCAAACATTTTCCCCTAGGGATCCTGGCTCACCGAAACTGAGAATGGTGAACCATGGAACCTAAATACCTTTCTAAGGAGGTGATTATACACCCCAATCATCATCTGAGAAGGTGATTGGATCCTTAGGGTTCTAGGTGGTTGGCAACTCAAAAAAATTTTGATGTTCACCCCCACCAAATTGGGGGAAATGATCCAATTTGACGTTCGCATATTTTTTTCAAACCACCAACTAGGTTTAGATCCTCACCCTTCCATTGGAGGGTCTATATATAATATAGTTATCTGGGTGGTGCTTTCTTCCAATATTTTTTTTTGGAATTTTCTCCCCGAAGCTTTTCAAAAAGATGAAGCCATTTTGAGGAAATGGTTCATTTCCATCAACTATACAGTGATACAGGCCTTTTTAAACAAATCCACCCAGCCAACACCCGTTGCCCCCCACAAAAACAAGGGATACACCATGTTTTCCAGGTAACATACTGGTGATCCAGTGGCCTTTTCTTGGATTTGTTGAACACGCATTTTGTTTAGCATGGTTTGAATAGTGTTTGACAACCCATTGTTTTTTTGTTTTCGTTGGTTCACGTGTCTTGAATTTAAAATTTTTCCTCGCGTGTTGCATGGATTTGATCCGGACCACGAAAATGGATGGGTTTTTCTCCGTTCCATTCACTAAGTACTTCATGACTGTTCTTGTCAAATGTTGGCCACAGGGGGTCTTGAAAAAGACATTCTTGAAAGGATACTCTCCTGAAAGGGTCACTTGTTTTTCCGTAACCATCCCAAAACGGTCACCAGCAGAATTGCCAGGAGTAGGTTCCAACTTTTCTCTTCCAAGTCACCTGGGGAACACCCCCTCCACCTATAAAACGATGGAACTTTCTAAACAAAGATTCGCCCACCCCGTTTTGACATTTGAGTTGGACCTTCTTTTGGTTCAAAAAAGACCCGGGCTCCGCGTTGGAACAAAAGGATGAGAATGCATTTAAAGAGTTTGTGAAGGAATTAAACAATTTGATTGGGATCTTTTTCTGCAACAAATCCTTTTTTCATGTGATTCTTGTTGCACCGTCAACTTTTTGGTTTAGCAAGAATTACAACTTCAAGACGAATGAATCATGAAACTTTGAACCCTCCCTTTTTTTGGAAGCCCGGAACTTCCTTCCCGAACTTCCCCCAAAACCTTGGGGGAAGAATCAGCTCAGCCGCTTCCTTCCCCCCATGTCGACCGACTTTTGGGACTTGCATCGGCGCTTGGGTGAATGTTATGAGGCAGATGTGGGCCGCCGGCAACCGAAGGGTGCTACCAGCTCCGTCTCGAACAACTTGAATCCTTTCCATCGCCAGGTGAGTGTGAATGCCAGCCCTCGCCGAGTAGTTCCTGCTCAATCGTTCGATTCTCCGAAAGTGTTGCCACCAGGGGAAGCTCCTCCGGCCATGATGGCGCATACATACTCAGCAGGCTCACCCAGGCTTGAGGAAGACTTTTTGCCGGTGGTGGCCAGCCGAGCCAGTACCACCCCTGCGCGACAAGTCAGTGAACAGCCTGCGGCACGTCAGGTAAGTCTTCCTCAGGCAGCCGCGGCTTCACATGGTACAGGATCCATGGGTTTGGGGGGCATTTTGCAGAATAGTGATGTAGAAGGCCCATTGCCATTTGTGGCTGTACCCCGCGCCTGTTGGCGCAAGAAAGCTAAAAGAGATCCGAGTCATGCTCGCAGCAGACCGACCGTCAGTGTGGCCAGCAACTTGCTGAAAAAACAGTTAGTGGGGTCGAAAAAAACGCAGTAATTAATATCAGCTGAATCCTTTTGCTAAGTCCCCGCAAGATAACACCAGAAACAAGGGGGGGACCAATGGACGGGACCCACGTTGGGGGTTTGTTTTCTTTATAGAGCCGGAAAGTTTACCCCGGAAAAGTGACCGGGCCAGCCCCTTTTTTGGAAGCCGGATCGATCGTCTTCCAGTCCCACCCAGTTTTCAAAGCTAAACTCGTGGGGGTGGAAAGTTTTTTTTCTCCGGAATCGAAGAGGTCACTTTTGAACTGACTGCACTTGGGCCTGGGTAGTTCTGTTTAAACCGCCCGTTTTTTTTTTGGCCGGAATCTTCAGGGTGTTTGGCATTCGGCATGCCGCTGTGGGTTAATTTGGCAGCAGTGAATGTATATGTTACATGTTAATTTGTACATAGGTCTCCATCCCGACATACCAAAGTTGTCGATGTTAGAGATATCACTGATATCACATGAGCTTTGAGATTGTCATCCCAACGTGTTTTTTTTAGCCCAGGATTCCGTGATTTGAAAGAAGATTTCTCATTTAAGACTTCCCAAAAATCCATGGGAATTTTAGGCGCAAAAATCTTCCGCGGTTATCGATCTCTTTGTAGGGGATGATTGGGGGACAATGATGGGAACGAAAAAAACACATCGTACCGATCTGTTTCACCAGGATCGCACCTGAGATCACTCATCATCAGCAGCCAGCAAGATTTCACCCGCGGGGTTGCAAACATTTTTTTTGAGGGGACGTCCCATTTGGTTCGTGTGGTTTAGGCTGAAGCCCTTCCAGGCTTTTTTTGTAAAAGAATCATTGGAGGCCTGATTTTTGTTGAAGAACCCCAGCATGTTGGTGGTTTATTTTTTTCCCCTCCCCGCCTCTCCCAAAACAGCCGAAGTTTACAACGTTTACGGCATGGAGTGGTGGCGTTTTTTCCAGCAAAGGCAAAACGGCGAATGAGCTGATTGGAGCACCATTCACGAGTCAGAATACTTTCGTGATCAGTCCGATGGGTCACTTTCGGAATTTTTGGGATTTTTTGGGTGCCTTGGACTGCAATGAAATCGCGGGAGGGGGTTGAAGCCATTGCAACTTGGGGTGGTGAGAGAAGGAGAACAAGAACAAGGACAATTTTTGAGTTGAGGGATCTTTCAAATGTTACCCTCCCCAAAAACTAACATGGAACCTGAAAATCAATGGTTGGAAGATGCATTCCCTATAGTGACATAGTCCCTTTTTAGAGGACATGTTAGTTTTTCGGGGGTGTAAGGAATGTATTTTCTTCTTGTTTTTCGAGCCTGGGAGGGAGTGGGGCAAAATGTTTGTTGGTTGTTGTTGGTGTCCAGGCATCGTGTACCTCTTCATGGACACCATCATTTTGCCTATCCAATTCGTCAATCAGGGTTTCTTATATGAATTCCCCTGGCTCGGAGTTTCTTGGCAGAGATGGCCGCTGACATGTGGCGATGTTTCCCCAAGCAACTGTTTACAGTTACATACTGTTGAAAAATTGGTTCGCAGAGAATGGACTGAGAAAAATTATGAGGTACATTTTTTTGGCGATTTCGTAAACAAGACAGGAGTTCTGATGCACTTTTTCTGGTCATTATTCTGATGGGTTAAAATCCTGGAAAAAAGGGTTTCATGCAAAACTGATAGGTCGTGGTTTCAGATATTAAAAACTCCTCAAAATGAATAGCTCGCCCCTAAAAAATGAGAGTTGGAAGACGATCCAGCTTCCTTTGAGATGCTCAATTTTCAGAAATAAACTCGTTGTTCAACTACCAGGGAGTATTCATCAGTATTCATCCTTTGCCCGAGAGCATTGTAGGGGAAGATTTTTCACATGTTTCCGACGCATATATATAGTTTTCAATTTCGGGTTGGGATTAAAACCAAAAAAGCCGACAACGTATTGGTTTGAACTTAAGTGAGGTCTCCTAAAACTGTGTCAGAGATTTCTTCATGGAATAGAAGGGCACCCCCTGCAGAAAATTTTGGCACTAATAAGGCCTTACTAATAAAGGACAACCCTTAGGATCCCTTAGGTTCCCATGTTCTTTTTTTGGAAGTCAGACTGTTTTTATCATCCGGGGTGAATTTTGACATGACCAAAAAAATCCTCAGATAGATTCGATGTAGTTTTGGATTTGGGTAGTTGCGCAAAAAGCGTGAACCAACATTTTAGTTTGGTGAACTATGATCATTTTTTTCTCAAGATCCATTTGGCACCCCTTTTCGAGGGCATCAAAAGCCACCAGTTTCGGTTTCGTGTTTTTACCAGGAGCACAGCTTGAGTGTGTTTTTGATGGACAATTTTCCCTGTTTAAGTCCAAGCGCCCACGTGTTTTTCCTCATCATCCAAAAGGAACCATTTTTAAAATGGTGGGTGGCTTCCATGGAATAATCACGGCACACAAAAATCATGGAATCATCATCTTGGAAAGCCAAAAGTGAAGGTTGCTTGGATTTCTTCTTTGTTTCGCATGGTTGACTTCCAGGGTCTTGTATTGCTGCTACCGGTAATCACGTCTGGTCAACCTATCCCCCCCTAACGTACCCCCCAGAAATAGCCGGGTTGAATAGCCGGCCTTATTAAGGGAAACTAATAGGTTCATAAGTGAATAAGCCCTTTTAATAAGGCCGGCTATTTCTGGGGGGGTACGTGGCCCCGGGGGGGTTGGTTGATTCGTCATAAGTTAAGGCCTTTTCCAAGTTCGTCTTGGCGTATTGGTGTTGCGACGTGGTCTTATCCTTCTTCACCGCATACTTGGAGCGAGGTCAGTGAGCAGCGAGCCGGTGGCGTTAAACCCATCCAGGAATAGCTGATATCAGGGGATGAAACGATCCATTTGAAAATACGGTGAACAGCTGACCCTGGGGTGTGTAGTGTCATTGTAGTGTCATTGTAGTTTTTCTGTTTTTTTTTTTTTGGGGTGGGGGGAAGTGATGGAATAAAACTACCGTATATACCTAGTTTCTTTTGGGATTTAATAAAAGAGGTCTGAATTCAGGATTCCCCTGTATCTCTAATTCCAGCCCCAAACAAAACATCATGGAATTGTAGATGTCAGAATGTCACACTGGGAGTAAACCACCACCAGGTGACTCAAAGTGACCTTTTCATCCCCTAGTTGGAGGTCACTTAACCATTTAAAAGGGTCACTTAACCATCCCAAAAAGGTCACAAAGAATCGCCAGGCATTTAAAAGATGATCTTGTCAACTCTTTGTATTCTTTGGGTTTTTTTCCCTTTCCCAGTGAATAGTCACCACCAGGATGCCGGTGCATTTTTTAGTCGGGAATCCCTAGCTACACCTTTATTTGCCACTATTGCTTTGTTATTTGGAGCAACCCAAATTAACAGAAAACATGTTATGATGTCACCGATTCTCTTTACGAAAAAAAATCGCTTTGCAGGAGAATTAGTGACGAATCACAAAGCGATTGCCTGTCATTACTTCAAGACCTGGTTCCTTCCGGACTTTGCTGTCTTTGGGCCGCAAAAAATCTCAATCGGACCGGTGGGTGGCAACTCAATTTTCTTTTGGATTATTTTCACCCCCCGAAAATTCGGAGGGTTTCATGGATCCAATTTGAGGTTTTTGCCATATTTTGAATCAAATGGGTTGGTTGGTGAGTGAATTTCACCACCAAAACCAAGTCATCTTTTGGGCCGGGAGACATCTTAAAATCTCGAACTGGGGCTGTCTCCTTGGGAGATGGTGCTTAACCCGGGGGTGCTGGACCTTGGAGGATCATCCCATTTAGTAAATGACTATATAAATAACCATGGTTTTCCTTAAGTCCCTTAAGGATCGGGGGAAACTTCCCCTTCCAAAGGTCAAGCGTTTCATGGCTTGACCTTAAATGGGTTAAGGTGAGGGGAGTTTCACCTTGGATCGTCACATGGCGAAACCCATGTTTTTCTCCAAGGGTAAAACCCGAAGCCTGGATGGAAATAAAGCCATCAACAGGACGAAGTTACGAAGCACGGATCCATGTTTTTGTTGGCTCAATTTTTATTATATATACCCCAGAAAAAATGGAAGGAAGGGAATCTGTGCAGTTTTAAAACTGGAAATTCAGTAGATGAAAGTTGTTGTTTTTTCCTTTCAAGTTTGTGGGGAGAGTCATGATTTCTTTTAACGTGACATCAGGTTGACGTCGGTGAAATGGCCAAACAAATTCCTGCAGACAAGTAAGTATCCTGTGATTTTGGGTGAGCGATGAGGGTCGCCAGGGATGATGTATTTTCAATCCTAAATGAGGAGCTAAAGTAAAGAACCCCAAACATCCTCAAAAATCACAGGGTTAGGGTAGGCTATAGGACTTCCACTGAAACTTGTTTTTTTGTTTTTCAGGTGATTCTTTACCTTTTACCCAGGTAAATCAGAAAATTTTGACCAATGCTGGTTTTGGTGAAGCACTTGGTGGTCTGGATATTTCTAGATAGACCCTTTTACTACGGAGATTCCAACGCTGGAGCCAAGCCAAACCGCCAAACCTCGACGGGAGCATTCAAAACGAGGAAGGGTGGAATGTGAATCTCCTCGTTGCATATGGTTGCATAGGGTTTTGTGGGGGATGACAAACTACCCCAATTTTGTGGGGAATATAAGGAACCGCAAAAAAAGTCAGACTCCTATTAAAAAAACCAGGATTCAATGGAAAGTGCAGTAAGAGTTTTTTTTTCTCCGTGGCTCATTTGAATTTAGTAAGTGTATCATGTTTTTTCATATTTGTGAATGATATGGAAAGATGAAATTGTTTGGAATTTGTAAGTTACATATCATGGTAAGTTACAGAACTTGACTATAGCCAGTATAGCCAGGATTAACACGCATAGCAAGCACATATCACGAGCTTTGCCACTTTGCCACTTGATGGTGTTAAACTTATAATCTTCCCCTTGGCAAGATTTCTGAAATGTGTCCGTCGAGGTGACGGTCATCGACATTGCCTTGGAGTTTTCGGACACTCGTTTTTGACGAAAATGTTACTTTTTTTCATGGAAGAAATCCTAGGTGGTAGGTAGTTTTGGTGCCATCATGTACAAGGGGTTTATACATCTCAGGTGGTTGGGAATGGGAGTTAAAAAAACCATCAACAGTAACATGTTGGGAACTTCTTGCGAAGCGTTCAGGAAGATTTTATCCTGACGAGCATCTTCCAGTTTGGGTGCTGTTTGAACTTACTAAGGGCAGGGTGTTTTTTTTTCCTCCTTCGCACCCCAAACATCATCCATGAAGGCACCCAAACTGGAAGTTCCAGGTATTTTCCATGTGTTTTGTATAAATCACTCACCTACAAGCACTTTTCAAATCGCCCACATCCTGCCATGTGCTAAAACATTTTCCATTCAATGCCGTTTTTTCGATTTTATTGGTGGAAGTCGTGTGGCAATTAAAGAATGTCACCTGAAAAGGGTCCGTTTCAAAAGGACATTTCGTCTTCCAAGCAGCCTTTGAAAAGGGGATATGAATATGTTCCTTCTCAGGCCTTATTAAGACGATTATCAATTAACCATCATCATCTAACAAGGCCTTGGCCTTTTAAGGCCTTATTTCCAGCGGTATTTGTGGGGAAAAAACGTTAGATTTCCAATGCTTTTCTACCCTGTGAGTCCTTGGGGGAGCGATGAGGGTGGCCAGGGATGATGCACGTATTTTCCGATCCTAAATGAGGAGCTAAAGTAAAGAACCTCCAAACATCCTCAAAAATTACCGGGAGAACAAGTTTTTCTCAGGAGAGTGAAAGCCAAACAGACCGCGCCAGCACCCGCGTGCTACGACTCCTGCGTCTTTTTCGGGTCATCCGCTTGGGCAAAGTCACGCGCTTTGCTTCCTTCTTGCGGGATACTTTCGAATCGGTCCCTTGGGGTGAACGAAAAATGTCCGGAAAATGTTTTTTTTCGTGTTTTTATTGGATGTATGTCATAGCCAACGGAAAAAAAAGGGATGAATGTTTCAAAGGGAAGTATACATATGTCAAAATTTTCCGGGAGTAAAACAACGCACAATTTCCCTATTCGTTGAGTGTTTTGTGTGTGGTGTTCTTGCGCAAATTGCTGGATTGAACAACTCCGTGTTTAGGGTTTGTAACTTAATTTGCTGGATCGAGGAGGGGCGTCCCAAACACACGTAACGTAGACCAACCACGGGGGTTGAGACTTAAACCTCTTCAGCTTGTAAATGACTACTCCCCCGAAATTTAACATGGAACCTGAAAATGATGGTTTCCAAAAGGAGTATCCTTTTCCGGGGACTTCTTTTCAGGTTCCATGTTAAATTTCAGGGGTGCAAGTGATGTGCCAAAAAAAAAGCCATGCAAAAACAACCCATGGGTTCCGTTGGCCTTGCGAGTGTCGGAAAACTATCGACCCTCACACATTTGGCACTTCAGTAGCGAACCAAAAACCAAAGGTTGTTTGAGTTGTAATTATGGATGACAACCTTTGGCGCAATATTGTCGCACCCAGTTTTCATTTACATATCATCGATGATTGCCAAATCAGGCTCTAGATATCTGTCACGCTCGGTTTTCTTTCTTCATTGTGGAGCATGAACGTCGCAGCCCTTTTTTTTTTTGATAGGAAGCCGGTATCGTCAACCAACCAGGATTTCATGGAAGTAACCCATCTTTTTTTTGTGTTCGTGGCCTCACTTTGAGAAAAAAAACCCTAAGGAGGTGGCCTATACACAGTTCAGCTTGCTCTTGCTGATTGTGGGGATGATGTTGCAGGAACATGTCATCGCTTCTTGGAACAAGTGTTTTTTTTTGGAAAATCAATGGCTGTTCACCTACAAATCAGCTGTTTGAAATGGGAAACCATCTGAACCAAACCTTCATGACTTTCGGTTCCATTTGATTTTTAGATTCTTTTAATAAACGAATATAAACGAATGGTAAATTGGTGGTTTTGCATTCGAATTGGGGTACCCCTAAATAAGAATCCCTTTCATAAGGGGATCCCATCAATGAACCATCACCTAATCTAAGCCTCTTCTTTTCATGATGTTATGGATGCACCTTTTGCGAGAATGCTAGGCAATTCTGTGTTTGGTGACTTTTTTGGGGTGAGTTTATGTGACACGAAGTCAGGGTTTTTTTGGTGGGCAAAAACGCAGAGTATACTAAGGTCTCTCTGAATGATCTGGAGGCACTTTAGAAACCAACATCTCTAATGACTGGCCAACCTACCCCCCCCCAACCGTCTTCCCCTCCGAAAAAATGGCTTCATAAGGCCTTATGACATTATGAAAAGAAATCAATGATTAACAACGCCTCAAAAAAAGACCTTATTTCTGCAGGGTTGGTCGAACTATTCCCCCAAAATTTCGGAGTTTCCAACTGGGCATGATGTTCATGGATAAACCACACTTTCCCACCCAACACTTTTCTAGGCTTGTGGTTGGTTTGGCATTGCTTATGCCTATAGTGATGAGAGCACATGGCTTACAATGAATGAAAAGCAGAATGTCTCCTTTACCATGCAACTTGGCGTGGGAAAGAAACATCCAGGTGATGGACAGCAATTCGTGACCTTTTTTGTATCCCCAGTCGTTGGAGGTCACGAATAACTTTTGAGTTCAGGTCACGTTTTACTCACCATCCCAATAAGGTCACCAGCACGCAGAATTGCCAGGATGGTTTTGTTTGTGTCAAAAAATGCATTTCTGAAGTTCTTGGATTCGTTTGTTTGGTGATTTTGTACTTTCTACCATGGGATTCATCACCATTAAACCACCGTTTGAGGAATATTTTTTCCAAGCATCTTAAGCAAATCCAAGAGTTCTTAAGACGCCAACGGATGGGCCTTGGGTTTCGTTTCGGGGGACTTTGTTTGTAACTTCAATCTGCTGTTTCTGGTTCAGAAATCCGGAAAACTCACTAGTTGAGGTTGGTAGTTTATCTACCATTATTTGCAAGGTTTTATACATTTTGAGGTGGTGCGGGATTTTTTTCCATCAACAGTGTTATTACTGTAGCTAGCTATTTTCATTAAAGACTTGTTTGAATTTTTATTGATTTTTCAATCAAAATACATCTATTTTCTTTTGCTTCTCGGGATGACTTCTGTGGTCCTTCTGGATTTTTCTCTGGGTGAATGAAATATTGGTGAATTTTTGCTTCAAACTAAAATGTTGGGAACCGAAAAAAAAAATACACCAGAAAGATCCACGTTTTTTTCCCAATGCTTGCTATCATTTGGATGGCCTAAATGATTAAACCGATGAAATATATGGCTGTTTCATCATTTGTGATTTTTTTGGGTACTAACTTAGATAATCTGAAAGAATGAATTTAAGAGATACTTGAAGATCTTTAATTAGTTCTTGGTTGACTTGATATGGTACGGTATTATGGTTTATGATGTTGGGCTTCATGATCCGTTATTCCTAACTGCGATGATTGGTGGGTTAGCTTTCCGCCTTGAAAACTGGACGCTGGACATGGATGGTAGGCAATACACCGCGAGTCTTCGCTGGGCCTTCTCTCATCTTGGTGTGGGAGGAACGAATATCGAAGCAGTGAATGAACGCGAGGGTGTCTATAGCGTCTCTGTGGCACTCGTTCCTTGGTTGGGAATTAAAGAAAGAAGATGAGGGCCGTTTTTTCAAGTGGGAAAAAGTAGTGTTCCTGTGAAGGGTTGATATACATCTTCCATGTTAGCATCAGTTTTTGGTGTATCCCTGTGTTAGATTGGCATGGCAGCTGTGCCGAAAGAGCTTGGTCGGTCTTGAAGTGGAAGTGTATATGACTTCTTTTCATGGGTGATTACTCTCCCCTGAAACTAACAGCAAAAGCACCTGAAACTAGGCCATTTTTGCCACCAAATTTTTCAACGTTGGTTGGTCTTCCAAGCCGCATCAATTTTCAGAAAAACGAAACTCGCTGGTCGTTTCATTTGGAGGGGTACCTTGGGTACCTTTCTTTTTTCAAAAAATCCAAGGACCCAGGCGATGTTGGTTTTTCCTGATGTCTTGGTGGTTTTGGGGGGCTTCATGCCTTGGTGGTTTCTTCAACAACCTCTAAGTAAAAACCCCCAACTGCCTGGACCTGGAGGATGGATCATCCCTAGGACGGACTTTTTGGTAGTGATCCGCATCACCCCCCATTTGTTAAGCCATGATTTGTCGGCCATTTGGAATGGGTCGTTTAAAACCCGATCCTTAGGGGACTTACTAATTAATGGTTACTAACCACTTACGATCGCCAACGGGATGATCCTCCTTAACGGTACCCCCTGAAAGTGTATCTCGTTGCACCGATGTATCCGTGTGCGCTTGACCCCGAGGTGTCTTTGATCACGGCCTCTTCGATTGTGAGTTCCATGACGTCTTTGGTGAGCACGTTGCAAAGCAAACGCTGCTCGTCCACGGGGAGTTTCGCGTGGAAATGGCTGCCTGGGGAAACGATTGGGGGGGGGGAATGCAACAACGTTGCAGCACTGGGCCGGGAAACCGCCGAAAAGTGCGGATCCCGAAGCAAAGGTGATATACAATGACAAAAAGATGGATTTTTGGGTTCTGTTACAACAAAATGGATTGATATCACAAGGCCCTGTCTTTGTCAGTGGCTTACGTCATTTCTTAATACTTAGCTTCCTAGTTGTGTGCCTTGTCATTTGTCAGCGAATTTTACTCCCAGCCGAGTTGGATAGATTTCCATCTCACGTTTTTTCTTTTGAATCAGCAGGAAAAACCCCTTTGTTTACCCCACACTATTAGATAAGAACACAATTAAGAACAGTTCTTCGGTGTTTGGGTACGAAGGCAGGAACTGCTTGAGAATGCTTTGATTTTTTGGTTCAAAAGATCATTGACCATGTAGACCGTGGTGAAAGGATCGATAGCTAACCACTCCCAAGTTCGGTGGCGATGTGTATGGGGCCATGAAAAACCAAGACATACATGGGAAGTGGCGATCGCCATCGATCCTTTTCAGATGGTATACCCTCCAGGGAACTAACATATCCCCTGAAAAGTCAACTTTGAGTCGATGATTTTCCTTTTCCCAAAATCGGTGGGATATGTTTTCTCGTTCCCTAGAGGTTAAGGAGTGTTCATGGCCAGGGTTAACTTCTCCAAAGAAAGTTCGGGACCGGCTCGGGCTCGGGTCCCGATGGTGAAAAGTTTTAAGTTTCGACTCCTTTATGAGGGCATGATTTGATAAACCAAACCTATTGATTTGGTTTCTCCTGTCATCCCGTTTTCAAACGGCAAAAAAAACGTGTCCAACCTTTTCCCCTCGGGCGGTCCAAAGGCCATTCATCAAATTATGGTCTTTCCGAAAAGACCATTACTTTAAGTAGTGATTTATATTCAGCAATTCCGGGGGGACTATTCTTTCAAATGGTCGGTTGTTTTCTTATTTACAGTGTTTACGAAAAGGTCTTCTTTAGCCCCACCCCCTCTTAGCTGCAAGATCTTGCAGGAAAAAACCCGAAATAAAGGGAAGTCCTTCTTTAAAAAATCGAAATGAACACCACCTACTGGAAGAATCAAAAGTACCTGAGCCTTCAAACCCGCAACCAAAAACCTATCACCTGTTGGTGGTACCAACAACAACGTCTCCGCGCCAAAGGTATGGAGACAACGCAACAATTCGGGATGCACCTCGGGAGAATTGAGCAAATGTTATTACCCCAGAATTTATGAATGTCGACCGTGAAAATAGGGAGGAAAGGCTAGTCTTCCAACCAAAACCTTGGGGTATTTGCTGGATAGCGGGGATGAACAACTACCCAGTCATAGAGATTTTTTCCATAAAGAACCCATACCGTATGGTATATTTACCTACATTTAGATGTTTTTTTTCAATTGTAAATGTGGGTCCAAATCTGGGTAAATATACCCAGTTTTATAGAAATTACAACACACCACTGCAAGGATCCTGTCATCAGCCAATAAATACAATGGCATGTCAGTCAAGGCTTTTGAACGTTGCTCAACTGTTTTCATTTCTTTTTGCCCACATGCAAATCTCGCTGCAAAAAAGCCTTTTCCCAAGGGCCAAGATAGCATCTTAAATTAGAATACAAAAGGCAGACCATTCTTTGGCAAGATAGGATCTTGAATTAAAAAAGACCATTCGACCAGGCATTGAAAAATATTTGAAATTCCTTTTGACACTTTGGAGGCCTCCCCAATTTTTTCTGCAAAGGCTTCTGGGGGGCGGTTTTGGTGAAAAACCTGCTACCGGGTTGAAATGGCAGGCTGGAGAGCTACCTCCCCACGCAAACTTCACCATGACGATTGCTGGAAAATGACCCACCAAATTCATGAGTCGAGGGATATGAATCCTATTGAAAAATGGTGGATTTTCCCATTTTTTTAAGGGGTTTCATTTCAGTCAACTAATAGTCAATTGGTGGTTTGGGTTGGTGATTTGGGTCATCTTAAGTTTTCATTGAGGCTCCGCCGCTTCTTGCGGGTGAACAAGATTGAAGAGGGACTCAGTCATCGCATCACTCGCTTTTTGCATTATACCTATCATGAGAGGCTCGTGGGTTTGACGGAACCATTGATCCATTGATCCATTGACGGGTTATAGGGTGAACCGGGTGAAGCTACAACCTGAATCATAAGGGAAGATGGTTGGGGGCCCGGACCCCGAAAAACCCTGTGAGTCGACATGTGCAGCTGACAGTTTTTTTCGGGGATGGGGAGGGGGGAGGAAGTTGGGGTGGGCCCATGTTGGTTGGAGGTGTTGTCGAATCCTGGCCCCTCCAGTAGTTTGCTGGAAGTCACAGCTTGGTGGCAAACAACGTTTTTCCTGACAGATTTTTCTGGTTGAAAGGTAGTGAAGTTGAAGCTTTTGGAGCTGATTTTTGGAAAGTTGGAGTTCTTTTTTCTTGTTTTAAATATGTATGTAAATAATTATGAATTTATATATATATATATATACACATGTATGTATGATATCGTGATGCTCCAATGGCAAAGGTTTAGTTCAGGTATTTTTTTTAAATGGGGATTGTCATCCTGCTGGTGACTAGCATCCTGCTGGTGACTAGCATCCTGGGACCTAGAAGGGGTTTCGCATCTCAGGGTATATAAATACATCTGCATATACAGTATCGCAGTCACAGTCTAAGTATCACAGTTGTGTTTCTTGGAATTTTCATCCAAGAGGATCCCTGTACATTTTTCACTCGTCACTCTTACTGGGGGATAGATCTAAATTATATCATCAAACATGTCCAATGGCTATGTATGTTGACGTCACATGCTCCATGCGAACTCCCGTCCACGAGGAGTTCGCAAACAGATGTCACTTGGTTTGACATTATGTTGAGGAACAGAATTGATAGACCTAATACCCCCCACAAAACTAAAATGGAACCTGAAAATCACCCTTTTGAGAATCATTTTCCCAAACCTTCATTTTGGGGTTCAAAGTGTGAGTTTTCGGGGGTGTAAATATTCTAGCAACTGCCAATCCAAAAAGATAGGAATGGCGATGGGCGAGTAAATAAGCGATGTACCCTCCAGAAAAACTAACATGGCAATGGAAAACTACCTATACACCCCTTACAAAAATAAGATGGAACCTAAAAATCACCCAGTTGAAAAGGAACATCATCTGAAGCAAACCTTGATTCTTAGGTTCAACATGTTATTTTTGCAGGGTGTAATTTCCAGGTGTCTCAAAAAGGTGAAATCAGGGCATCAAACAATTCGTGTGAATTTTAGGGAACAGTTTGCGAGTGGTAGGCATTTCAACGGTGGGCAACCCTACTGATATTATATACATACCGTTGCTGGTGCAGAAATCGGGCTAACCGCCCAGCATGTATGAAACCATGTAAATAATGAGATGGGTGTTTCCAAAAATAGGGTATCCCAAAATAGATGGTTTAGAATGGAAAGCCCTCTTAAAATGGATGATTGGGGGGTACCACTATTTTCGGAAACATCCAGATATTTACCATATCAACTGGTGATCGCCGGATTTCTGAACCATCAACGTCATCCCCTTTGAACACTTTGTTTCCCAGCTTCTGGCTGGTTCGAAAGCGTTTGTGTGCTTTTTTGTGGGGGGTGGTGTTGGTGGTGGCCCTGAAACTAACAGCAACAGGTCCTGAAAAATCCGCCACTTGCACCAAAAGGAAAATCTAATCTTGCAACCCGTTGGAATCCTCAGAGTAGAGAGAGAGCGGGAGCGAGCGAGAGAGAAACACAACCAATGCTGTGTATGATAAAAGAAATACGTGTACCTTCCCAAAGTTTAACATATATAGCCCCTGAAAAGTTACCTTCCCAATCAAAAAAGTAGTCTTCCTTTCCCACCATTTTTTCAGGGGCGAGCTGTTAAACTTCTGGGGGGGTATATATGTTTCTTCCTTGGGGCGTTGTCCGAGGAGCCCTACATCCTGGACTACTTGTCCAACTCCTTGATGTCGGAGCTCCGCTTGGCACGGTACTCGGCGAGCCTGTCGAAGATGGACTTCATCTTCACGCTGTTGCGCAGCGAAGGGGCCAATGAAGTGCAAGTGTCTTGGAGGAAGCGGGGTTGGTAGGTGCAGCTACTTGGAGGATCATCCCAGGACGGACGTAAGTAGTCGCTATGGTGATCGGTAGGTTCGCTGGTAAAATCTGGGGGTATGTGGGAGCCCTTCCAAATGGCCTGAATGACTTGTATTATGGGGGTTATATACCTACTTTCGAACTGAGAAACGGGCCCTCCAAGATTGCCTTCCAAGAAACCGGGCCCTTGGGAAGGTTTTGATGCTCAAATTTATGTTTTTTCCCTTCCTGGCATTACAACTGGGGTGATGATCAAATAGGGTCTACTGGGGTGAAACATCTCATGCGGTGGGGATGGTGTCTGTGCAACGCATTGAACTCACATGATTTCCAAGTACACCCTGGTAAACTAACATAGCTGGCTGGAAAATGGACCATTTGAAGATGTATTTCCTATTATAATTGGGGATTTTCCAGCTAGCTATGCTATAAAATGGAGTTTTTTTTTGTGGTATAACCCGTATAAATGGTCGAAAATAAAAGGGAAACTCACTTGCAAGGTTATGACTTCACCCCGAAATTTTCATGGAGTTACTTCACCCACCCTACCTACAACTGGTTTTTGGGAAGCAGTCAGATGAGTTGTTACAGGTGCTGCAACGTATCGCCTCTCAAGCTTTGGCGGTCTTAGATTTTGCAGAGGATGACGTGATTTTCTTCATGGGTGCCTTGGTTGTTTTTTTTTTGGCGTAGGTGGGTGGTTCTATTGTTTGGGGGGGGGGGTGTTCAGGTTTTGTTGAGACGAGAGGGTGGGTGATGGTTGGGGAGCTTTGTTTGTTGGATGTTGTTGTTGATTTTGTATGCTTCCACCTTTAATTTTTGGGGAGTTGTGTTTCTTTCTTGAGAGTCAGGGTTGTTGTGGTGGTTGTCAAGTTGATTCCATTGATGCTCAAGAGGCGGGGAAAGAACAAATTGTTGCCTTTAATGGGATACGTCCTAAAACTAACAGCTCGCACCTGCTTTTTTTGGTAGTCTTCCAAGTCCGGGGTGTTAGGTATCAGGGAGGAAAAAACCTGTCGGAATTGAACTTGCACACTTGCATCCTAGCCTTCCAATCCTGCAAATGAAGGAGAGGAAATCATTCAGGTCGCAAGGCAGTGAAGTGAGTTCGGGCTGGAGGGTGCTCCTTGAAACCCGAGGTGTCGATATCTTGATATTATCCTGGGAAAATAATAGCAACCTCAGCCAAAGAAACCCGGAAATGCCGTTTTTTTGAGGGAATCCTTCCCCCAATCCCGTGAGGAACAAGGCCTTAATCAAACTAAATCCAGCCTTTTCAAAACAGATCATGGTAATTAATTCCTTCCCCAACATGTCCAAGGATGGACATCTCAGAGACAACCAACGTCTCAAAACGATTCATCCACGAATCCACACTCATATTTTTTTCAACTAGGTAGTTGTTAAGCAGTTGCAGCTAGGTTTACCCACCTGAAGTTTCACATCGCCCCGGAAAAGTGACCGGGACCCAATAGGAAAGGATCGTCGGAACCAGTCCCATCATTTTTTTCGAAGGGCGAGCTGTTCAACTTCCGGGGGAGTTTCACCTTTCAGGAACGGAAGCCACCTCAGCATATCTGAATATCCATGGCCGCTTGCAGTACTGGCAACCTGGAATGGAAGAACCCGTAGTCCCCAGGCACGGTTTTTTTGGAAGTTTTCGGAAGGTGTCATGGCCAATCAACCTATCCCCCTCCAACGTACTCTCCTGGAAATAAGGGTTTAATAAAGCCTTATTAAGGGAAACCAATGGTTATAAGCCCTTATTAAGGGAAACCAATGGTTATATTATTTCTGGGAGGTACGTTAGGGTGGGGTAGGTTGTGCTTGGTTACGGTTAAGCACATGAAAATTCATGCATCTTTACAAAGACCCACGGATGCTTTGGTGGGTTAGCCCGGGCGCGCCGGACTCGGGATGTCCGGTTCATGGACCCAGAATCACCGAGTGAATTTGTCCGAAGCAACCATTTGTAAGTGGGGTTTTAATATGGTTGTTTCCAAAATTGGGGTACCCCCAAATCATCCATTTTAATAGGGTTTTCCATTATAAGCCATCCATTTTGGGGTACCCCTATTTTAGGAAACCCCCATATTGCATCGAGCCCCCTTCCCCAGGATGCAATCGTGGCAAATAAAGGTTTGACCAAGGAGGATTCCTTGGTTGTTCGGTACGTAGATCCAAATTTTCCAAAAGCTATCTATATCTAGATATAGTAATGCAGATATACATACATCTCAGTGATCCCGACGACCCATACATTCCATGGGGACATCATTTAATATACAGTATACTATATAGTATATCATATCTACGTACACTCAGCCAATGGCTAACCTTCAAACTTTTTCGGGGTTACATGTTTAGTAGGAAAAATCAGGTTCCAGCGGAGTGAGTATCTATTTGCACTTACACTCTTGAATTTTTGCAGAGATATCACCCAAACCACTACTTTAGTAAAGAAGTTACTTTTTGTGTTGTTCGGTTGTTCCTTGTTTGATGGGTGTCCTCTGGAAAGGGAGCTGGAAAGAAAAACATCCTTCAAAGAGCAAATCAGAATGATTTCTGGCGAACCATATGGGGGTTTCCTTGATTTGGGGGTACCCTTATTTTTGGAAGCATCCATATTGAGCAGTGAAATTTTTCACATGAGGTTATTTTCCTACCCTATTTGACAAGGATTCGAAATATTCAGGGACGAGTGAAACGATCTCTATCAATCAACCAGTTTCCACGGAATGGGATTCATAGGTTTTTTTATTCCCATCACTGGTCTAAAAACCTCGGCCGCTTCCATGAATGAACTGCCAAGTTGGCTTCACATAGCTTTGCTGCATGAAGTTACCGCATCGCTGTTAAACAGCCATCCAACGTTGAATGGCCCCATTAAAAAACAAACATCATATATATACTTTGGATGAATGGATCTAGCCCCCACCATCCGGGATGCAATTTTAATCACCGCCCAAGGAGTGTGAAAAATTCTTAGCTAGGGATCTCTAACCTAAACCCTTCATTTAGCCAATGGCATCTTGGTGGGTTGGGGGGGGTAGATCCAACGTATACTGTAACCCTTCCAAGATCTTTTCCAAACCACAGGGACGATACGTGGATTGCCGAGATGCACCTTTGGCTTGACGGCTGACGGAAGGGAACAGGTGATAGATGGTCCATGAGTTTTTCCACCAAGAGTTTCAAGGGTTCGGCCCAGGCCTCGGAAGGTTTGGATGGTGAACTCAAACCTGACCCGACCCGAACTCAAAAGGTTACCCTCCAGGAAATTAACATATCCCACCTGGGGAAAAGGAAAATCATCTGCAAAACTGCCTTGGTAAGGGATATGTTAGTTCCCGGGAGGGTATTCATCACCTGGCAGGACTTTTTTTTGTCCAAAAACAGTTTCGTGTGGGTCCGAACCCGCTAGATCTAGGCCGGAAGTCTGTACGGATTTTTGTTCTACTGCTGGAGAACTCATCACTGTGGTGAAAGGATGTTTCAACATAAACTTGAACCACACCACTTACGGTGTTTCAACCACAAGCTTGGTTATGAAACACCTGGTTGTGAATTTTCTCAGAAATATCAAATCCGTAGAATTTTTAGCAACCACAACAATTGGCAATTGTTGGTTTCCGGGGGGTTGCCAACGCCACCAAAAAACATCCGCATGGAATCCGTGTAGCATTGGCATCATAAGGATCGACAAAAATACCCTTCAGGGAACTAACATATGGGTTTTTCCAAAAATAGGGGTACCCCAAAATGGATGGTTTATAATGGAAAACCCTATGAAAAATTGATGATTTGGGGGTACCACTATTTTCGGAAACATCCATATCCCATCAAAATTCACTTTTGAGTCAATGATTTTCCTTTTCCCAAAATCGGTGGGATATGTGAAAAATGCCCTGGAGGGTTTTTATCACATGGGGCAAAACATACCTACTTTCCATGCAGATGATTTCCCTGCATGTCTTCCTTCTTTAGGGTGGAGCTCGAAGGGGTTTTCTTTCAGCCTTTCCTTTTTTTTTGGGGGGGGCTTTTTTTTGGGGTGAAGAACCACGAGGTATCCTTTGAATTCCTACCACTTAAACCCGCGAATGTAGCCTTTGAAAAACCCCGCATTTCTCCCAAGTGTAAAACTAGCGAAACTACCACGTTACTCCGTTGATGGAAAATCCTGGCTTCATCGAAAAACCTACATATTCAGCTTGGATCCCTGGTTGTTTATCAACAGTACCACGACAGTCCGTGTCAAACAATCTCCAGCATCTATTTTGAATGTGCACCTGGTGATCTAAGCATAGCCATGGAAGGTTTACTATTCATAGATTCGATGTATTTCTTTGTTGAACAGCGGCAGAAAAATTGTCCGGACCAGTTGGGGTGGTATTTTGGAGGTTGATCGGTTTTTCACCAACTGGCAATCTTTAGAGGGTTACCTTGAGGTTGGAGTTTTTTTCAGGGGTGAAATTTGCTGACTTAAAACAACTGGGTGGTGGCAACTCAAATATTTTTTATTTTCACCCCTACTTGGAGAAGATTGCCAATTCGACTAATATTTTTCAGATGGGTTGAAACCATCAACCAGTACTGGAAATGGCACATATTCAGAAAATAAAAGCAATGCAAATCTATGGTCATCTTGAGGGAAATTTGATGGAAGAAATCCTGCACCAGTTTAGGTTGGTATTTTATTCTACGATTACTTACGACGGGTTTTTGTACATCCCGGGTGGTTCGCCGGATTTCTCAAGCATCAACAGTATTGCAGTGCTTGGGTTGGTGTCAAATGACCTATGGAAAAACCTCCCCAACTCAGCGCAAAATGATGCATTTTTTACCAACTTGGATGTCCCAGGAGCCTTTCTACCAAATGGTCGGGACGGAAGTGCGGTTTGGGATCAAAGGTTAGGATCAGTGGGTTATGACCCCAATATACCAGAGTTATATGTAGGTTACAATCCATTAGGTGAAATAACCTATTGATCCGATCACCATTGATCCATCCACTTGTTTTCCAATCGGCCTTTGAGGTGCTTGTGGATGAATTGGAATTATGCTGGGGACCTGCGATGTGGCAGCTTTGGAAAACTGCTGGTGCTCCAAGTGCAGGCAGAGTCGAGTTGACGTTGGCGGAACTTGGGGGGGTAACTCTCGGACGTCGGAACGGTCTGGTCTTTTCTCAGGGAGGTCAAAAATGCTATAGCTATACTGTAAGGCAGGGGGCAAGAAGGCTTTCTTTAAAGAAATTACCCTATTAGCAAGCAGGATGAAGATGTAGACATATATATATATACTATATATACTATATACATACACAATACATATATGTTTACCTCACCATTTTGGTTTTTGTCTCTCCATCTCACCAGCAGGATTTCCATACATTGACCATATATTTTGAGACTAGCAGAAGTTGGATCCAACTTGAACATGAAATTCTGCAAGGAGTTGGGGATTCTCTCAGAGTGTCATGTCCTTTGTACAGATCGAAGTAGGTGTCGGAAACATCTGTGCAAGGAAACGGGCTGGGATTCCAAGTCGACTCTTATTATTGTTTTCTGGGATGGTGGGAAAACTCAAATATCTTTTATGTTCATCCCGGATCTACCCTGGGGAAATGATTCCAATATGAGGTTCGCATAATTTTTCCAAATGGGTTGACACTTCAACCGCCAACTAGTTTAAATAGTTGTGTCGAAACTATTCTTTTGCTAAGGATTTTTCAACTAACAAAATTCCAGAGAGAGAGAGAGAGAGAGATTTCATTCCACTTGACGAAACGACTTTTTTTTTGAAATTTCAGGACATCCTCAAGCCTCAAATTTTGAGCCGTATATAATGTTGACCCCGGATTTGTAAACCCCATGGTTGTTTAATTGGGGGGGTCCCATTTTAAAGGGGATTTATCACTTTTGGGGGTACCCCCCTTAACAATCACTATAGGGGTTTATTAATCCCGGGTTGACATTATACATCCCAAAACAAATTGGGGACACCTTCCATGTTGAATTGTGTTTTTTTGTTCCTTGCTGTTTTTTGTTCCTCCAGTTCCAAGAAAACTGTACCCTGGAAGTCAACTACCACTTAAAAAAAATGGTGGTTCCTTTTGGAAGATGATAAACGCCTACTAAGATAATGGTGCTTCGGAAACCATCCTATAAAAAATGGTGGTTTGACTTCCAGGATATATACCATCCCGAGAGTTCATATCACTGTCCCAACGTGTCCGACTTGCTTGCCAAATTCCGAGTTCCGCTCCTGGCAGGAATTTTGCGATATCATTTGTAAGTTCAGCGAAGTGCAGGCGCGCAATTTCAAGGTCTTTTGTGGGTGTGTGTGTTTTTTTCTGACGAAGTGTCGAAAAAACGACGTAAAGATAGTATTATATAAGGGGGCACCCTCCCTGATACCCTCACCAGAAATAAAGATTCAACAAAGGTTTTTTTCTCAACCACTTGACTAAGAAAATCCTTCACAGAAGAAGGCGTTCAACAATGATTTTTTTTTTAAAACATTTTTTTGGGGCGAAAAAGGTTTGTGATTTCAACTCAGTTTAAAGTTGGCCAATCTTTGTCCACTCTTACGTCTGCCGAAAAGTGATGTCCCTTTCAAATCGGCTGCATGTCCCAACGAACGAAGGTCCAAACTTGCGATTTTTTTTTCGTTCGCAAATTTTTGGAATAGGTGAAATCCCGATGGAAGGGGGCAACCACATGCACATAGATATGCGCAAAATTGCAATCACACGACGAAATGAAGTTCAAGAAATGGGTTTGACAGGGTTTCTAATGGTTTCTACCTAACATGCCGGCAATGCTATCATGGGTGAACCCAGGTGCAGGTACACAAGTGGGTGACCACTTACGTGGAGGAGTGGAATGAAGGACATCATGGGTGCCATGGAGCAAGCAGCAACGTTTTTTTGCGCTGCTGCTGGTGCTGGTGCTGGTGCTGGTGCTGGTGGTGCTGGTGCTGGTGGTGCTGGTGCTGGTGCTGGTGCTGGTGCTGGTGCTGGTGCTGGTGCTGGTGC
>DF240896.1:0-96457 GCA_000507305.1 Breviolum minutum Mf 1.05b.01 | reverse complement strand
CAAGTCCTCTGGTCGCTGTAGGGAGCCAGGAGGAGTGAACGTAGGTTCACTCTCTGATGGCTCCCCTCCAGCTTCCATGCACGGTCGGGCTTTCAGTTTCGCGTTTGGACCCTAAAAACCCCAGTGCGCCTAAGGCAGCACTATACCGTCCCTTGCCTAAGCTCGTAGCGTACTACGGCTGATAACCAATTAAACGGAGGTACCCAAACACAACAACAATATCACAAGGTATATGTTGATGGAAAGGGGACACGATGATGAAAAACAACACAAACACAACGTTTTGCGTTTCACGAGGAAAAACCGTATGTCTGTTTTTCTTGAGCCAAATTGTATCGAAGTCGTATACATGGTTTTCATGTATACCCAACTGGAATGAATTACGGAAAAGATGTATGACCACATCAGTATATATACAGGTTATATACAGGGTGGGTTAGGTGCCATAAATCTTGACTATCAAGGGTGCTACTCATCACGGCCTCGGTGGCCAATGAAATACCTCCGGACCATCTCCGCAGCTCTGAAAGAATGGGCTGTTGTTGGCTGAGGTCACACACTTAAGCCTTCATGGCAAAAAAGCCAGACTCAACCTTGAGAGATTGATGAGCATCAATCAAACGGAACGGCTCTAAGCTTTTGGTCGAAATCGGTCCACTAAGTGCCTCGCTGACAGGTCACACAACATGCCCAGTGCATCCCACAAAGCAGCTTGGAAGAACACAATTTTTAGGTTCCACGTGATGCTCGTATTGAAGAAGTCTTCACACTGAGGCTCATCAAAGGACCAACCATTTCCGAAATGTGGAGAATTAGTTGCCAGGGAAAAACACGTTAGACAAACATTCCGTGTCAAGTATAAAAATACACCGAGATGTGATAGGATGAGTGGCACTTAGACCACTCTTTTCGAAGCCTTCAGTGACTGACCCCCACCGCAGTCCCAACCTTTGGCTCAGAATCTGCGTCAAAAAGCCTTTACCTTCATGTCATCCGCTATGCCACATCTGTACATTTGAGCTAGCCACCCAAACCAACTCCCATCCGAGCAGAATATCAAACAAAAAAATACAAAAACTAAATATTTGTAATGATTATTATAATTACTAAGCACCTTATAGTCTCTCCTTAATTGGCGCAAGTCATGAAAAACCTCTTGACAAAAGTGCTAGCTGCTAGGCTAGCTCTGTGGCCAACGGTTCGCTTCATCGCGGCGTCTGCGCTGGCGGTCCGGATCCAAATGGTGCCGCCATCGCTGCCATCCTTCGTGCATTCGCCAGGCCCAAGTCACAGCTGGCCTTTGGCCAGACTGGGACAGCTGAGGCTGCGGGTCATGGTCGAATTGGGATGCGCCTAATTCTCTGATCGAATTTTACTTGTGAAACTTGAATGGATTTCAGTTGGATTTGGTTCCCGTGGTGCCCAGTGGGCGCTTTTCTGGGGCACCCATGCAATCGCCACAGGGACGTTGACTATGATACATTGTGCCCTCAGGCACAAAAGGTCATTTTGCGGGCCTTCGCAAGTTGGGTCTAGCACCCACCAGCAGGTCCCTGCAGGGACATCCATCAAAAAGGGCTACTGCCTTGAGCAGCGATGAATGTCACCTGGGAGTCTGCACAGGCGTTTGCTTAATGTAGGTGAAGACCGTCTCTCTATCAAAGGACACCGTCTTCTCGTGACTCTTTCCAGCCTGGAGCCAACATGCCACACAGGACATCAGAAAAAGCCGTACAACCAGCTCCAGGGATAACAAAATGTATATGTAAAAAATTTACCTTGCTAGGATATTCTAGGATCGCTAGGATGATGCGATGAGGTGTGCTGAGATGCCCCGCCTTTTTGGGGACTGCCTCTGCCCGCACATCTGCTACAGGTTCCACGGACGAAGATGCCGATCTTCCCGCAGCCTGGGCTGCAGCAAGCCAGGGCTACAGGTAGGATACACAACTGAAGAAACATCGTAAAGATGGACTCAATACTGGCAAAAAACAGCAAAACACAAGTAAAAATTCTACTGGGTTCAACAACGCTAGACTTGCAAACCACTGACTTTCCAGCCAGGAGTCTTTCTGATGTTCATCCAGCGAATTTAGCTTGCTCTGCGATCGCGCTCCGTGTCTTTGTATATGGGCCTTGCGATTCACACATCTTGACTCACATCCATGCCAACACATACTACCAAATCTGCATGTTGGAATCCAGGTATAAACAAAAAAAAATCAAGACTAGCTTTCTAGCTTGGCAACATAAGTGGGGTGAGCTTCATAAGCGGGGTGAGCTTTAGGATCCAAATGAATTTAGAAGGCCAGCTATCTTAAGATTGTGATTTTCTCTTTTCACCTTCTCCCTGGTCCATGGGTTTTTTCTCTCCAAGATGCTGGTTGAATGGCTTGCACCATAGTTGCCACGGTTTCCGGAGTTTCTTCAATCACCGGCATGTGATTTTGAGGCATCACCCCTGGGATCATCATGGCTCCGTCCTGCATCGCGATACACACATCTGTTTGCCAAAGTTGGGGGTTGATGACCTGTTTGTGGCTTCGTGCCTGGCAACTTGAATGTATATATCCGCAACTTGAACTGCTCCCAGTATCAAAGGTGCCTAGGTATACGCACACTGCTTTAAATCATTGTATATATATTTATATATATATGTATTTATATATATATGCATATAGACGCAGTCAGTATGGGAATGTATACATATTTACATATCTGATATATGCATATATATATACGTATATATATATGCAATGAATATGTGTATACATATGTGTGTGTGTGTCAATAATGATGCGACAATCTAGATGTGCACGCACCCTTTATATACATGTGTAGAAGATTTCCATACAACGTTTCATACATAAACATGACATATAACAATAAGTCAAAATACAAATGACATGACATAGATACATAATGATACGTACATATTATAGATACATCTAGAATGTGTATGGAAATCGCATTTGTGGTTTTATATCTTCAGTGTCTACCTCATTGTCCTCCTCAAGTCTGGAGTGCTGTAGCCCAGGCTGCGCAGGGTGACCAGCTGGTAGGCCATGCAAGCTATGAGGATCTTCCTGCCTGAACAGGATCCAGGGTTTTAAGGTTGGAAAAATCACAGTGAAAATCGTGAAGCAGAAAGCCTGATGGCTGTTTTTTTTCACTTATGTTTGCATAGATGTTTGGAATGTTTACAAAGTTCATATATTTCCTACCAATAATTATATACAAAACCTGTATAATATGTTCCCAGAGGCAATGTGTGTTTGCACACTGTAGCGGAAATTCATGTGTTTTCATGAACCTGCCTACATTTACAGACATATTTATAGCCAGCTTAAGTTTGTACGGTCGGCTGTTTCTGGCCACACCCTCAGCCCGCCTCCGATTCCACTCATCGTCTTTTTCTGTCTCCGTGCCGACTGGTTCATGGGAAACAGATTTCGATGGGGAAAAAGCTTCTCCTGTGGCTCCATCAAAATCAAATAGTTGACATGCAACACTGCGACTTTCCATCTATATACACACTTCCGCATGACTCACAGTGTGCTATCAGACAAGAGACGCATTCTAAGACAGTGCTGACCAAAAAGATCGAAGAGGATCACTTGATACATGCACACCACGAAGGTGAAGCCACACATGGCCTGAATCAAAGTGGCTGGTGGCTGTATCAAATGCACTAAACTCAGGTTCAGTGACAGTGTGGCATTGGATTTTCACAGGCTGAGCCCAAAACCGCTAACTTTATAAAGAGCACCATACGCTCTTCCTCTTGGTTTGATGGAGGCCTTGGTGAGTTCAGAAGGTTGCAACTCCTCTCCACCTTTTTGTGCCCAGCTCAGAAACATCGGAATTCCCCTGAAATCTTCTGGTTTTCGTAGGTTTCCCTTCCCGAAAATGGCCAAGGGACCGCAGAAAATCCGGAACATCGATGAAGAGGAACCAAATCATCAACGGATAGATGGCCACATCAAAGACGACGCAGGCACTGACCATCATACAATGCCGTCCTCAGGGCATGATACCACGAGCTCTGAAGATCCCGTCTAGATGTCGGACAAATCGGAAGCACGGTCGAGAAAATTTGGTTGCACCGTGGTCATGTAACTTTCTTTTCGGGCACACAGATGCACAAAGTACATCGCCTGGCCTAACCTGCACAGAACTGCACCATAAGAGCAGCGGAACCAAACCCCACGAACAACAAGACCACCCAATCCAAACTGACAGACAAGCCACGAGCCGTCCCGGGTTTGGCAAAGAGATTATCCGCATCATATTGCCGAACCATGGCTCCCAAAGCTCAACTCATCAGTGAGACGTGTCAGAGGCACATCCTGTCCTGTGAGCCAGGATGCCTGCCACCTGCCGAACACAAGGGATGAAAGTTGAAGCTTCATTGCCAAACAACCCATTGTCATCTCATTGTTAAAGGCTCCGTTCTGAGGCGGGAGTATCACCTGGAAAGAATTCTCTGGAAAGACCACTGCTTGATGATCGTATGTCTACTGCCTTTTATAAGTGCTCTCGATGAGCAACTGCCCAGTTTGTCCACATCTGTGCAAATCAAAAGATCGTTTGAAAATGCTGCCGCTTCAGTCGGAATCCCTTTTCCCTGAGCTTTGCGCCAAAGTCAAGGTTCCATTACTTGATGGGAAACCTCAGCGCACATTGCCAAGTACTACAACTCTTCCAGTCAAAGCTTTATCATCTTGGATCTTGTACGTAAAAAATCGCACCACTTTGCGGGGTGAGTGCATTGACTGCTGAGTTTCTGTAAGCAATCTCATTGCAACATCCTGGAGCTGCCCCTTTGAGGTTCCAACTGTGTTGGCTGCCCATTCGTCGCATGCCAAACCTGAAAAGCCCAGCCCAGCCATTGATATGGCCTGGTACCACATCCAAGCTGTCAAACTCTCTGAGTCACAGGCAACAGGTTGAGGCCTTGCGTCAAAGTCTCACAACCCCCAATCACCAGAATTGACAGTTCCAAGAAAACAACCAGCATGCACTCACAGGCACATCAATGTCAAGACTGGCCAGGGAGACTGTGTAAATGGTGCTGCTGTTTGCATCTGCATTTGCCTCAGCCAATTCTGCTTTCCTTTTCTTTTGTGGCCGTGAGGTATTCCCAAAACTCGCATCTTCCTGATAACCCTCTGTGACTTGTTGCGTGTTCATGCATCATCTCTTGTATCTCGTGGAACTAGGATGACCTGTTTGGGTGGACCTGGGCGGACCTTGGCACTTTCGAAGGCAGCAAACCCTCAAGGTCCAGACCAACCATTTGGGAGTGGCCAAGTAGGGCTGTTGAAGCAAGGTTGCATAGTGGATGGCCTCCAGGAAGCTGGACTGGCAGCTGGCTGATGACTCTCAATCTGACATGGCCATGCAACAAGAATGCCCTTTGCAAGGCCATGACTGGCTACCATCACCACAGGACCTCAGGCACCAGTGGCACTAGCGATCTGTCAGCTAGTATATGCTACATGCACCTCATTTCAAGCTGCAACACCCACACCAGGAATCCCAACGGCATAGGCACCACTGGTGCACCAGCTGGCACGGCATAGGGATGTGGCTGTGCACCTTGCCTGTGAGAGTCCAACAGGGTACCTTTGCCTATAGCTGAAACAGCTATAACCTGCATACCCCTGGATAAACTCAGAGAAAAACAACATGATGCATGATCATCAAAAATCATCAATGATCATCCTTACTCCATTTTGGATCTCAAAGACAGAATCCAAGGCCATGACATCCAATTCATGGTCGGCATGGGCATGACCATTCCAGAGGAACGCATTGCAGCCGCCTGGGATGGGCGGCAGACTTCCAAACAAAGCCGGAAGATTTAAAAAAACAAAATTCAACCATCTCATATCATCTCATCATTGAATTTTGAATCCACTTTGCCCCGCACCATCTGAACTCCTGCCATTGCAGGTACTACTTGTTGCACCTGCTGGGGCCTCAGAAAATCCATGAAAATGCCAGCTCCCAAATGCGGCAATTAAAAAAGATTTAAAAAAAGCGTGGCTCCCAGCATCTGCTGCATGCCGTCCCCACCCGTTGTCGGCCAGGGATGTGCCGGAGCCTTAGGCTAGGGGCTAGCCATGCAAAACGAGGTCCTTTTGATATGCTGCGCGTACCAATGACATATGTGAAAAAGTCTAAATGCAGGATTGTAATACGGTCCTCCATGTTGAGACTGCATGTATGTACATGAAACAAAGCATATACTGAATAGAAGATGTGATGGAATCTCAGTGACTTTACAAGAGTCTGGGACTGTGTTTGTAAGATTCTCGGAAGATGGTCTTGCCTCCCTCAACCATACCACTGCCAATTTGTTTCACCCTTGAATATGGGCTGTCTTGCTCTTATCTTACTTCGACATCCTTGCGGCCTACGTAATCTGACACTGAGGCCTTGACGAGTACCGCAGGCGGCTGCATCACCCCAGCCCTCGGTGGCACCAAGCTGACGACTGGAAAGTGACCAAAGGAGGCCCAGATGCATTTTCCAAGTGGCTGGATATCAGGATATCCGTGAGGCTAAGGTCGCAACATTGGCCAGCCACAGTTCTGTGGAATCTGTTGGGTCATGCCTCACGGAACAAGACAACAAAGGGTTTGAATTGAAGAGAGTTTTCGAATTGTCAAAAATCCCGCCATTTTGTGACCCAGCAATGTTGCAAGGCAGGTTGCACTACTATTCAGCCCCCGGCCTTGCTCCACACGTTGGACATGAGACCCCTGCGGGGGTCCATGGCTTGCCTTGTGTACATCAAGGGAGATTAGCAGAAAACATCATCCTGCAAGAAACTATGCCCTGCCCTTAGCTGTTCAGTTCGGGGTGCCACTTGTTCTGGTACCGCAGCCGGCGACGTCTGCTGAAAACGTCCTGAAGGGAGGATGCTCACGGATAGCCATCATTTTGTCACTCCGGAACATCACATCCCATATCAGATCATCCGACCCATTCAACATGCAATGGACTTAAGAGATGGTAGAAATGGCACAAGGATGTTCATGTCACAGCATCCAACAAGCCTTTTGAAGGATTTAAGTCGTCAGGGGGCTGCCTGGAAGCAAGACCATCAAGGAACTCAACAGCTGCACTTCCAAGCTAGAAGCCTTTCCGCTCATGAATCAAATGTATAAATCATTCACCTTTCTGATTGAATTGGTAAGTTAGCAAAGTTAAAAGGGTACTATACATTGACATATAATTGTAAATACACAACATACTGAATTCCCATGCCGCATGACCTAGAAATCGGAAGGAAACAAACTCCCACCTCACACCATCATTAGGCATATCGGAGCCTTAGCGGATTGATTCCATACAGCCAGGTGCACGAATCAAAACAATCCTCTCGAAATGAATACCTCCACTGTGCCCCAAGGTTCCCAACTGGAAATGGCACGCTTCACTTCAAGTTTGCGTCCATCTTTGGTGTGAATGAACTTGGAGATCTCCGAGCCTGCAACACTTTGCATAAAGTCAATTTCCCCTGAGCCCTCTCTGCCAGGATCCAGGCCCAGAATCAAGTCAACAGCACTGCTGTCTTGGAAAATTACGAAGCCAAAACCTCAAAGTGCCAAAGAAATCTGGATGAGTTCAATTCAGGATGATGTTCACTGTCAAATAATGTTTCAGTATTTCCTACCAAAACTTAAAAATATCCTTACACCTGAAAAACACCCACTGATGCCCCAGGCCACGGTGGTTGTGCGAAGTTGGGGTAGGTTTCATTTTTGTGGCATCCCTGTAGCGCCTTAGGGCCAATCATTGATACGCACTTCTGGCAAAAAGAATTTGGAGCAGCGTAACTTCCTGCGCTGCAAAGGCTGAGATAGACACTGCACCCAAGCCTTCTTGACTGGGGCCTCAAAATCTAGCTGAGCTTGTGCATTTCAGCATTGCTGGTCAAATGGCTCATTGCCAGCCGAGGAATCACACCATCTCACCAAAGAGTTGAAGCAATTCCTCCTGTTGCATGTCCTGGCAGTCCGGATGCCCAAGAGCCTGGAACTGATCAAACTCCTTAAATACGGGATGCCATGTTTACTGGCAACTGGAATTTTTGAGTGTGAGGGCACCATCTGACAGACATGTGTCAAAAGTAAAACAATGACGGTTATGCAGTTATGCATGTCAAATTGATGTGTAACCTTCACGGATGAGCTCTGGAAAACTGGAAGTCATGATGTCAAGCGATTTCCAATGTGAACGCTTTGTCCCTCCAAGTCCTGAGGGATTCCACCAACGAAGACCTTCCGGACCTGTGTAGGAAGGGCCTGCAACCGGGCGCAATACGCTAGCAGCACATGACCAAAGGCATCACCATATGCCTTTTTGGAGGAATCGGTCAACAAGAAACAACTGTACCTTGGAAAGGTCTCGCCCAGCATCGCTTTGGAGAGCTCTCATCTTTCCGGCCTTGGTGAATCAAGGGCCATGACGTTCCAGGACCTTTCCCCCAAATACCTCTGACACCAACTCTGCCGGTTGTCCCAGTCACAGTGCGTCGACCACCCGCAGATGATGATGGAGTGAAGCCAGGGCTGGTTCGGCCATCAGGACCTGATGAGAGAACACGGGTAGTAAATTTTGAAAGAAGGACCAGTTGGCATACTGAGCACTGCTGACTAAGCACTTGACTTGGGGTTGGTCCAGCACCTTGGGCTTGCGCAAGGATATTGCCATATGCTGTCCATCCCCAAACCTCCCCCCGCCCAAAAAAAGGGATGCAAACCTCTTGGAAATTAGCCACATTTTTCCAGTATCTTCACCATCTCAGAGGCCTACTTGTTTTTTTCTTCCCATCTTTGTCAACATTTGGAAGGCAAGCACGATCTTCCTACTTTTTGCCTACCACCTGCGGGCAACAAGCTTCTGGCTGGTGCTTATAGAGCTCAGTGGGCGATTCTGTTCGGCATGCATGCCGTCGCCTCAGATTTTGTGAACATGCACAAGCCCATGCACAAGCCACACTCCAGGAAGACTTGCTGTACACTGTTACCCGTTCGATTTGAGGTCTTCGGTCTTCAGCTCTTGCAATTTCCAGCAAGGGAAGAAGATACATATAGAGTTTTTTTCATCCCGAAGCATCATCAATGGAGGGTAACTCACTGGTAAATCACAATGCTATATTCTTGGCCAGCCACCAGCTCGCGCGTGCCTTAGCAGGGCTTCACTTACAGTAGAACAAAATATGTGGGCTGCAAGTGCCAGAGCGCATATGGTGCTTCGGCAAATCCATCAGGTTCAATACGACATCCATTACGCAATCTTGCAAAACTCATGGGTAAAATAATATAGAAGACACGGCTAAGTGCAGCACTGCCTGTCCTTATCAAACATGCGGTGTGCCTTCTGATCAGGTGCGTTACCAGCACTGGCTTTCAATCCACACAAAACATCAGCAGCCTCTTCAGGGCGGCCATTGAAAAGTTTCCTCAATTCCTGGCACATTAAAGGTAGCACTTGTTTATCCTTTGGCTCTTTCTCTCCAATGCCATTTACAGTATCTCTTGAAAACAACCATGAGAAAATCCAAGAAAACACTACCATTTTGACATCCAATCACGTTCACCTGGTCAGGATCATCCGCCGGAGCGTTTGAATCTGCGAGGCTCACGCCTATTCAGGACGCATATTGTTTATTGAGAAGCTTCGTGATGCGAAGTATATGGATAACCTCATAACTCATAACTCATATCTACTAAGCACTGAATCCACTACTGTAATTGTTTAAATTTATTCACCAGTACTAAGCAGGGGGCAGTCTGCACAACTGAATGCAAAGGAACATACTTTTGTCGGGAGCAAAACATCAGGAATTCAATTGCCATAAAATCACTACGCTGGGAAGGTGGATTTGGTTCAGCGCATGTCACAAGCTGCTCCTCCAGGAGAGCTCAGAAAGGCACGGCACGGTTTGGGTGCCCTGAGCTGCAAAACTTTGAATGCCTGACTGGATCCTTATTCACTGACACATCACTTAACTCTTGGGCTGAAACGTCACTTCAGGTGTCGAAACCCCTGGTGTAGCAGAATTGGCACCTTGGAACTTGGAACCATCAGCATGTAGTCATGGAGTTGCACGGTCACACATGCAAATCCACACTTTACCAAGCTTGCCACGCGTGCCCTCAACAATTGGAGTCGTGGGAACTTCATCCTTCAAAGAGTTTGATCTACATGACGTGGATGTGATCAATTTGCAAGTTGGTGGCTTTCTTGTTGTTGACCCATGTCCTGTTTCACACTTGTCCACTCGGACACGGGACTCAGCGGCTCGCCAGGAACAAGGCCAACCTCACCAACATCCACCAACATCCACATTGTGATTGCTCAACTGATTATGTGAACACGAAATCAGAATCCCTCCTGCATAGGTTCGCTCGCGCTGTTCCTCCAGAACGTCGCGGCTGCGAGACTATAAAGAGCTATAAAAGGTCTTATCAATCACCGAAGCATAACGAATGCTGATATATGCTGATGAAAAAACATGTTGTTACTTATGTACCTTCTCCAAAAAAGACACAGAAACCCTATCACAAACCGCTTGAGGCCCCGTCCGTTTCCGCCCGCCGCTGATCTTATGTTGCATCCCCTGGACAACACTTGACAACATCTATCGACATCCCACAGCAAACAGCATGAAAAACCTGAAAGAAAGGCTCAAAACACTTGGCCTCAACGCCAGCGTCTGGCGTTGCGCATTTTGCTGGAATTATTGGGCCAAATGCAGCACAAAGATTTTTGAAGTATAAACTCATGCATTCAAAATACGGTCCGTCTTTTAATCTGATGGTGACCGAAAAAAAATCCATCACTGAAATCCAAAGCGTCCGAATAAAATGAAACCATCTTCCCTGCATGTTGTGGCATCTGCCGATGTTCTTTCTCGTGCTGCACCTCAATTATTTTGTTGTTTTTTTTCCACATGCCTTTTTGCTGCGATTGGCAGGAGACACGCTCGAGCCCAGCCTCAACGTCTTTCAGAAGCTTCTGCGACCTCTTCATTTCTCATGTCATCGTCATCCTCCAACAGCGGGGCCGGCTCTGCACTCGTATTGATCCGGGGAGGAGGTGCCTTGGGTGGATCGCCCAACGAAGCCAACAAATCTCGGTCGATGGCTCCCAAGCGCATGGCCTCCAAGGGTCCAAGAAGTTCAACGCTCTTGTCCAAAAGTCTTTCTAGGAGAAGGTGATCTGCAGTCTTGACCGTGGCCTGTTTCAGCAAATTCTTCTCTAACAAAACAAGGTCATCATCTCGCTTCCGAAGTTGCCACATAGAGACTGCAAGTGGTCGGGCAGGGGCAGAGTTAGTATTTCCAAGGATCTCCAAGACCGTCTCGGTCAGGAGATTCATAAGATCGGCACCATCAACAGCCTGCAGGGCTTCTCGAAAGTCAAGCAAAGTCTTCACGCCACGTTTCTTCAACTCTTCCATGCAAGCCACAGTGGCTTCCTCCAGTCGTGACCCAGGCGTGGACATCACCTCCTTTGCATTCAGGAGTTCCCGATAGATGAAGGATCCAGGTCCCTTCCGCAAAAAGCTCGGCAATTGTGTTAGGTGAACCTCGATGGCCAGTTCACGCTCTTGTTGCGGCAATCCCTCGTGACCACCCATGCGGACACAACGCGAAGCACGCTGGACAAGCTCAGAGTGCCTCGCTGGCACTTCCACCAAGTGCAGGCGACGCACGTGCCTGAACTGAATTCCTTCACCAGCCTGCGAGGTTTCAGCCACCATGACGCGAAATCGCTCACCACGAAGATTTCTCTTCGCATCGTTGAAATCGCTTAGCTCTTTCAAGGTGGCGACTTTAAAGCCACATTTTTTTCCAGTCTTTTGAAGGATCTCCAGCAAGGCCCTGTACCCCGTTTGCCGTGACAACATCACAACGGCCTTCTCTTTCTTTTTGCTGATTGCCTTTACAACGCCATGGAATTTTGGTGCATAGTCCTTGACGTTTTCCAACAGTGCAGTTCTTTTGGCGCCTGTGTAGGAACCATGAAAAACATGCAGGTTGCAATAGTTCGAAAGTCTGGCCAAACGTGTCTCCTCTGGAAGGCGCATCAAACGAGGCGTGATCATGAACTCAACCTCTTTCAACAAATATCGTTTCAAGGCCTCGCCATGCAAAGAATGCATCTTGACAAGGTCCGGCAGCATCGAATCATAGAGCACTCCGTCTGGAATTCCTTGGACTGGTACCTCTCTGGGGAAATCGGAACTCGCTCGTGCATGGAAGCACGAGACAAAGCCCTCATCACCACAGTTGCCAGCAGTTTTGCCCTTGATGATATCCAGAAGCTGGCGACCCTCTGCTGCATCATTTCCCACGGGTGTACCGGTGAAGCCAGCCAGGACAGTGCGAGTAGCTTCATGAAGGAGATTGCGAAGATGTCCAAGCTGGTCTTCATAAACTTGAGTAGGCCTCACAAGATTGTGGCACTCATCCATGATGACGACCTTGCCCGAGTAGGGATTCAGCTCGGCAGGATCGAAGCCAACCTTGAGAATGGGGCTCCTGGGCCATCCATCTCTTCCAAGCACAGCTGCTCCGCCCCCAGCAGTCGTATAGCGGAAAGCACGCAAAGGTGCTCTCGGCATTGGGGCATCTGGATGCTCCTCCAGAAAGACACGAGCAAACTTTGCCCTCACCTTGCCACCATGAATTGCATGTTTCATCTCCAAAGCCTGACGGATGCTTTCAGTCAATTCACTGATGATCTTCTCCAGTCGAACTCCTCTGGCTTTTGCCTCTGCTCGGGACCTTTCATTGTTGATGTCCCACACATCTAATTTCTTTCGACGCCAGTCCTTTGCTCCACTGGCAAGGGAGGCCTGTGCGGGCTTCAAGAAGCAGAAGAAATGCCGCCACCGCGTTGGCCATTTTAGAAGCTCCTGATAGAAGTTGTCGCACACAGCGTCTTTGGGAAAAATGACAACCTTTGGCCGGTCATCATCGAAATAATTGTCCAGCATGCGGAGCATGATGAGAGTCTTGCCAGTTCCAGTAGCATGGTCCACCAGCAGCCGCTTGATCGGACTATCAGGATGCAGTAGAAATGCTGCTGATTCCTGATGCAATCGCATCCTAAGGCCGGCAAAAGGACTCTTTGAGCTGCCCAAGGCTGCTTTGGCCAGGCAGTTCGAGGCATATTTGGCAAAGGCCTCTTCTCCCGGGTTTGGCCCACAGCTCGACCAGACCTGAGGCATCTGCAAAGCTCCCACTGGTTCCCAATCAAACTCCTCATCGCCGTTGTCATCTTCAGGCGCTTCTTCTTCTGAGAAGTCAGACACCTCTTCCTCTCCTTCTAGCTCATCTGCATCGAACTGCAAGTCATCGTCATCTTCCTCCTCTGCATCTCTTTTAACACTCCCGGTCCCTTTGACTGGGATCTTCTGAACCTTTTCCATCTTTTGTTTGGGAGCTTTAGCTACACCTTTCGTCGACTTTGAGAACATCGAAGAAAACGAAGTATCCACCTTGGAAGTTCCCACAACAGTGCTCTTGGGCGCCGAGCTTTTGACAGAAATAGCGAGATGTTGCGGTCCTTCAGTGCTGTCCTTTGATGGACAGTGCCGCTTTGGCTCCGTCTCCTTGGTCTTCCCTCGAAGACGGCGCTTGACAACTTCAATTGTACTGCGCTGCACCTCTTCCTCTTCCTCCAAGTCCTGAGGGATTCCACCAACGAAGACCTTCTGGACCTGTGTAGGAAGGGCCTGCAATCGGGAGCAATACGCTAGCAGCACATGACCAAAGGCATCACCCTTTGCCTTTTTGGAATCGGTCAACAAGAAACAACTGTGCCTTCTGATCAGGTGCGTTAGCAACACTGGCTTTCAATCAGCGGCTGTGTTGGCATCTCTCATTTTCACGATGGCAAAAAGAAGACACGCAAAACATCAGCAGCCTCTTCAGGGCGGCCATTGAAAAGTTTCCTCAATTCCTGGCCCATTAAAGGTAGCACTTGTTTATCCTTTGGCTCTTTCTCTCCAATGCCATTTACAGTAGCTCTTGAAAACAACCATGAGAAAATCCAACAAAACACTACTATTGTGACATCCAATACCATTCACCTGGTCAGGATCATCCGCCGGAGCGTTTGAATCTGCGAGGCTCACGCCTATTCAGGACGCACATTGTTTATTGAGAAACTTCGTGATGCGAAGTATATCGATAACCTCATAACTCATATCTACTAAGCACTGAATCCACTACTGTAATTGTTTAAACTTACACACCAGTACTAAGCAGGGGGCAGTCTGCACAACTGAATGCAAAGGAACATACTTTTTGTCGGGAGCAAAACATCAGGAATTCAATTGCCATAAAATCACTAAGCTGGGAAGGTGGATTTGGTTCAGCGCGTGTCACAAGCTGCTCCTCCAGGAGAGCTCAGAAAGGCACGGCACGGTTTGGGTGCCCTGAGCTGCAAAACTTTGAATGCCTGACTGGATCCTTATTCACTGAAACATCACTTAACTCTTGGGCTGAAACGTCACTTCAGGTGTCGAAACCCCAGGTGTAGCAGAATTGGCACCTTGGAACTTGGAACCATCAGCAGTCATGGAGTTGCACGGTCACACATGCAAATCCACACTTTACCAAGCTTGCCACGTGTGCCCTCAACAATTGGAGTCGTGGGAACTTCATCCTTCAAAGAGTTTGATCTACATGACGTGGATGTGATCAATTTGCAAATTGGCGGTTTTCTTGTTGTTGACCCGTGTCCTGTTTCACACTTGTCTACTCTGGCACGAGACTCAGCGGCTCGCCAGGAACAAGGCCAACACCACCAACATCCACATCATGATTGCTCAACTCATTATGTGAACACGACATCAGAATCCATCCTGCATAGGTTGGCTCGCGCCGTTCCTCCAGAACGTCGCGGTTGTGAGACTATAAAGGGAAAAAAAGGTCTTGTCAATCCCCAAAGCATAACGAATGCTGATGAAAACATTGAGGCCCCGTCCGTTTCCGCCCGCCGCTGATCTTACGTTGCATCCCCTGGACGACACTTCACGACATCTATCGAGATCCCACAGCAAACAGCATGAAAAACCGGAAAGAAAGGCTCAAAACACTTGGCCTCAACGACAGCGTCTGGCGTTGCACATGTTGCTGGAATTATTGGGCCAAATGCAACACAAAAATATATGAAGTATAAACTCATGCATCCAAAATACGGTCCGTCTTTTGAGCTGATGGTGACCGAAAATATGGTCGTACGTCACCCGCCATCATCCAAACACAATCATGTAGAAGTATGATTTAAATCTCTTCAACGGGTGGCCTTAGCATAGGGGAATGCACTTGGCAATATTCCATAATATTCCTACATCAATGGCAAGCCTCCAGTATCGGTGCGCGCGGGTCGTTCGAAAAAAAGAGAAAATACAAACCGGAACAAAATTATCTATAGACTCCAGTTGCAATGCGCTGCACCGAAATTATTCTGTTGTTGAAAAACGAGTGTCTACTTCTGTCGCTTGCTTGAAACGGCATGCCAGTTCAGGCGCTTTCAGTGCCCACATGTTTGGGGTGCAGCATCAATCAATAAGTACTACTTTGTGCCCCCACAATAAAAAGGGAAACAAGTCCGTCAATCCTGAAATAAAAAACGCAGCAGGTGCGACATGATTCCAAACACACTTGACAGGGTATGAAATTTAGATTTTTCCGCTCCAATGCGGCTTGCAAGAAATCCGTGCCTTGACCCGTTTGAAACGAGGCTAAGATATGGCCACTGATGAAACAATGGAATGGTGTCCCAAGTTGCATTTGATCAGGCAAGGAATGTCGTAATTTGTGGCTGAACCCCATCTGCGTACCATGGGTTTAGCTACTTCGGTGCTTTCCAAGCAACCAAGGGGGGAGCAGCCTTGAGACGAAATCTTGGCCTCCACATTTGCAAGGTAAGCAAATACCTTGCATGGTTTGCTTCCAATTCGTTTGATTTGCGTCCGGCTACAACATCTTCATTTTCGTTTTGTTAGGTCTCACGCCGCAGACTGCCGCTGCACAAATATTTTCCTACCGATTCTTAAGCAATCGCTTGCCGTACAGTTTCGGATGTCGTTCATGCAGGTTTTGTCGGAAGAACAAAATTGATTTGTTTGTCCGTTGATGGTGGGTACCTGGGTCCGTGTAAGGTGTGGTTTTCCACCGAGTTCACGCACGTGTATGTAATTTTAAGACAACATGTGCGAACTCATTGTCACCGGTACTTTTAAACTGGAAAAAACACTGGCCCACTGATTGCAAAGGGTTTGTTTGATTGTTGCCTGACAATCGGTATCAATTGGTGATGGTATTGCCGCAGATTGGGCCCACGCAACGACTGCGGTTTGTGGCAAACATTTGTTCCCAATCGAGGGTTCGGAAGACGGACTCTTCCAATCGAAGTTTCGACTTGCATATCGGATTGCACGCTCACCTGAAGGATGGCCGGCTACATCGGTTTCCTGGAATCCTTTGACGAATTGGGAGTCGAATTTTGCTTGAAAGACTCACAGGAAACGTGGCCGTCCGTGAACACGTTGGGATGACACTTTGACAATTTTTTCTTCAAAATTCTTCCACAATGATACATGGTGGTGTCATGTTGCAAGTGAGGCTTCCTCGTGGCTCACCTCTGAGAGATTTTATGTCCAATTCTGAGCTCACTTTGGTTTGTAAAGATTTGTCACCCCGTGTCCTTTCAGGGCCGTACTCTCTGACTCGGACGGGCGAAAATGAAAGTGAAAAAACGACTGCGGTGTTCATTCAACCTATTGGGTACTACAAAATGAATTCTAAATCAGGAAACCCCAAGTGTTAGAAGAAGCGCCGCTGAACTTTGGACCCGCTACTTCTTCGTTATTGTTCACGTTCCAACAAGCTGATTTTGACATTCATGAACCGTTGGAGACTCACCAGTGTACAACAAATCGAAACATTTATATAGTGCGAATAAATTTGTCAAGTTGAAACACATCAATTAGCTGTGTAGGGAAATCATTTTCCAAATGTTTAACGTCGAAGACAGCTCGGGAAATAATGACTGCAGGACCATTTTCCTCAAAAAGTCATGGGTCGAGTTCCCGGTTCTTTCCTAAGGCTTCACGAGATTCTGCTGGAGCGTCAGCCACTTTAGCAAACCAAGTGATGTCCGTCGCAACCATCAGATTTGCACCCAACACTGCGCTAGTTGTTTTCAATGATCGGCATTTAACAGTGAAGTCAAATGTTTGCACCAGTTTGGGCGTATCCATTGAATCCATTCTATGTGTTTTTTCATCTCGAACATGGCTGCACAAGTAGCACGAGATGTCGTCAATTCGAGAATCATCGGCCTATAGGCTCAATATCTGTCCTTCGCGTGCCGCTGTTTATGAAAAAGGACGGAATAGTTCGTGCATCCTAAGAAAACAAGCCTGCGTAGCCGCAAATCTTTCATAATTTGGTGCAAAAATATGCCACCGACTCCGCCTCGTGAGCGAAGCAGCAATTGTACTGCATCCACTCCAAGAAAAAAAATTGACCCTCAAAAGTAGGAATGCCTCTTCGCTGTTGCACGGGTTCCATGAATCTAGGGCGGTAGGGCCATGTCGATTTAAAAACATTTGGCCACTGCACAAGCTTGACCTCAGCAAATGAACTGAAAGGCAATCTTTAAGTTTCATCAAATTTTCCGCTGAAGCCCAACAGGGCCCAACAGCTGTGCAGCACGTGAACTTGCTTCCACACTTCCTCGACGGCATGGATTTCCCGCACGAAAGCAGTGTCCACGTCGTCTCTCCTAATTAGCCACTTGCGAACATGGATCCAAGCGTGTTCGCCGGGCCCTGTGCGTCGCGATTTTTGTATGATTCCACTCACCTTTTTTTTTCGCAACGCATCTAAGTCAGCAATGCAAATTTGCATTGTTGACGCACGTTTACCACTTGCGGCGGGTGGTATGCGTGTCCCTTTTCACTCCGTTTTGACAAAAATTTGGAGATACCCAACATAGACCCAGCATCATTGCTGCATTGCTTCCTTGTTTGTTTCCAAATTTTTTCTTTTCCGCGCAGAGTGTTTCTCGCGTTTTTGACCCCAACTTTATCAACACCTACACTTAAAGAAGCAATGTCCTTCATTTTCATGACAAAATTCAAAATGTTGTTAATACGTCGTTGTATGTTTGGAAAACGCGGAATTTTGCGCAATGTTGCCTTTGATGCTGTAATACCCTCCTGCTGCGTTACAACCAGGGGGGCAGTGCATTTTTACAATACATCGTGGAACTCATCTGCAATGTCGTCCCATTTTGTTTTCCAAACATCCCATTCAATGAGGATTTTTTCCCATCATTGCTGTATTCCCCTCTTGGTGTGCCATGAAAAAGTCTGAGTCATTAATCCCTGCTGCAAGTGCAGCTGCTGTTCCGCCTGTAGGGAAAATGCGTCCGTGCATCCCCAGGACGACAGGTGTCAATTTCGACACACAACGTTGTTTCCATTGTCAGCGAATTCTCATCAGAAGTTCCTCGGCGATCCTCCAATCTTGGCGCTTGTCTCGATGTTTCCTTAACGAGCAAATCGTGCGTTATAGTTTTGATTATTTTTTCTCGGGAAGCCTCCTTTTTTATTTTGCCAACCTGGCTAAACTGCGGAGGTGGGGGAGTAAAAACCGTTTGAGATGTGGCGCGTGCTCATCAGAATGGTGCGCAAGCTAACGTTCCATCCGCAAAAGTCCAAAATGTGTTCCTTGGTAAAATTTGAATGTAGCAGTTTATCGAGATGACCGCCCTCCAACTACTTTAAAGTACAAAATGATGCATCATTGGCGCTGACAACGCAAGCAGTACCACGCAAAGCAATGACAACCCAACACGGTGTGAAAGGAAAATTTTAAATTTTAGATGCGACAAAAGCACACTTGGCTTGGTTGCATGTTATCGACATCGAACGCTCGCAGCAGAGAAACAGATTTAAATTTCTGCTTGCAAGCTACCTCCAACCCCGTGTATGCGACTGTGACTCTGATTTTGCACCTACTTGTCCCAAGGCAGCCCCGTTTGGGGCGCAGGCAATGCGAAACCAAAACATCAACCAGCGCAGCAAAACCTTTCGCAACTCACTAGCCACTCAACCGCAGCCAGAACGTCCGATCTTGTGCTGACATTAGCCAATGGCCGAATTGATGAAAACGCGTGTAATCCTCTATTTGGGGACTAGATGATTTGTGCGACGCAAATTGGATCCCCAGGTTCGTGTTGAGGACAGTTAAACTTGTCGCCGAGCAATGGATGATCAGTACTGGAGATTTAACGTTGGTGATGGGCAAATCTGATCATAGTATGCCGGTGGGTCTGGACCATCGGTGCGTGCATTGTGTATTACAATCACGCGTGGGAAAAAAGGGAAAATGGAAGAGACGCATTTCATGTAAGAACTGGCAGCCACAGCTGGGTTGTGATGATGCACCAACACAACAGCAAAACCATATCCGTCAACAATTGCAAACTACAAGTCGGGTTACTGCTGTGAATTTACGTTGCTCAAAAAATGGTTGGAGCAAGCATCAAACAATATGTTTTCTTATTTTCTTTCACTAATGCAATTTTGACATGACTGACATGACTGCAAAAGCTCTTGCAACGCAACTGATTCTTTTGAACTCGAATTGGGGAATGTCAAGCTTTCATCTTGAATGAACTCGCAGCCTCCAGGACGGTAGGGTAGGCTTATTATACAGTCAATACCACTGATTTTGGTAATCAATGGTGACAAAGGTCTGCAAACGTTGTTGTGCTCTCTGAATTTCTCGATCGCACAAGTGATTCGAATCTAAAAGTGTTTGCCTCATGAGATACATCCGGTGCTGCCAGTTGCGATTGTGGAACTCGAAAGAGGGCAGTTCATCATCAATTTCGTCAGTAGCGAAGAGAGCTTGACGAACCATGAATCCTAGGCATACCAGGCGGCGAAAGTGGTGCACTGCCGCGGAGAAGGTTTCTCCTTGACCCTGCTGCTGGTCCATAGGGTGGAGGGCGGGCCAAAGAAGCACCGGAAATCAAAAGGGTTACCCACCCACCACACCACTTATCTTGAGATGTAAAATTCCAAACATACAAAATTGCATCAAGCTTCATTTCACACCTGCTCATGAAGTTACGTTTCAGAAAATAAAGTGTTCGTTGTCTTCGCCTACTTCCATTCTTATTTTCTTTCACTAATGCAATTTTGACATGACTGACATGACTGCAAAAGCTCTTGCAACGCAACTGATTCTTTTGAACTGGAATTGGGGAATGTCAAATTTTCATCTTGAATGAACTCGCAGCCTCCCTCCCCCAATCTTCTTTTGCTGCGGGTTTCTTTTAAGCATCATAAATCTCGTGAAGCAACTTCTCAAGTCCTTTGACTTCTAACCTCGTGTCTTTCGAGAGACCTCATGCTCAATGCCCCTCGAGGGCGGATCAGCTATGTTGCACTCTGTGGGAACTCTGGAGTACCAGGGTAGGATGAAGTAGCGCTCCTCCACCAAGGCAATGTTGTGAACTATCCTCGAGATCACGGAGTTCCCAGAGTATCCCTTCAAAATCAAGTAGCGAGCTCCTTCGTTGTCCACGAAGCATATCAAGTGTTTGGACTTCAAGGTCTTTTTCCAAAGGTCAAGGCCAGTAAGGACTGCAAAGGCTTCGAGTTCTCCAATTGCTTGTTCTTGGTTCTCAGCCATGAATGACTCGCAGAAGGTTTGTGGGACCCTCTGGCCAAACCATGAGACGACGGTGCCGTGCTTGTCAATCAAGACCCCGCCAATGCCTCCTTCTTTGGCTTCACTGTCAAAACAAGCATCGGTGAACATCAAGTACGTGTCCTCCGTGTAGCAGCCCACCAGCCTCGGGTGCGCCTTCTCTATCCTTTCAGCAACATCTCTTAGAGCTTGCAACGTGCTCTCTTGGAGGACATTCCCTCTGGGGGGACGCAGGGCATGCTTCCCCAACTCGTTGATCAGCCTCTTCACTCCTCTGCCAAACAGTTGTCCTTCTGCAAAACCCAGACGGCCCTTGAGCGAAGCTGCTGCGTGCTGCGTAATGCAACCCTTCTGCACAGCTTCCTGGATCTGTGAACAAACGTCGGCTTTCCTCTTCTCAGTGTTGGACACCACGACGAATCCCTCCTTGGTGCGGTTCAAATCAAAGACCACGCCCAATGCCGCAATCGTGTCAGACATCTCATCGGCTTTGTCGCCGGACTTGTCATACTTCCATCCCAGCAGGTCTAGGAGGGTCTCGAAGCACTTTGCCGTGTTGGATGCCAAGGAGGGTCTAGATATGCAGACATAGTCATCGAAGTAGCACGTCACAATGATGTCCAACTTCAAAGCAAGCCATTGCAGCATCCTAACGCACCCCAAGAACGCTACCACACTTGAGCGTGCTCCGAATGGCAAGGAATATTGCTGAAAGCAATGGGTCTGCTTGTCCACCGGGCTAAACACCGCAAGTCTGGCCCACTTCAAAGACGTGTCAGCAACTGCCAGCTGTCTGTACGCGCTTTTGAGGTCGAAGGTACGTCCAAGGAGTGACGTCGACAAACCCTTGGCTCTGAGCTCTTTCATGGTTCGAGCAATGGTGGCAACAATAGTGTCGACACCGTCAACCGTGCACTTGTTGATGACAATTGCCGCATCATTGATTTGAGACTCCGAGTAGTTGTCTATGGGTCTGACCTTCTCGGATTGCACGACAGCAAACCTTCTTGAAACTCTCCCACCATCATGTGGGACAGCCTTCAGCCTTTTCAACCAACCTTTCTCTTCTTCTTCGAGGGTTTTTCGCCAAAGTTCAAAGTCTACTTCTGGCGTTCCACTGGATTTGGTGGAGTGCATGATGGCCTGGTTGTTCTGCGCGGAGTGGATCTCTAGGTCTCTGGCAGTCAATGTAGCAGGCTGGAAGTCTGGCGGCAATGCAGAACCACCACCAGTGAAGGATCAGCTTGCAGCAGGTGTCACAGACACTGTTGGCCAGGTCAACTCTTTGCTGGTCGTACGAAGACAATCCACTGAGGCCTTCGGGCTCGTTCTCGCTTCTCAGGGGCTTGGGCCCCCCACCAGGCAGGGGTATCTCCCTTGCTGTCGAGCAAGTTCCACAAAGTATGCCGAAGTGGGCATAACGGCAAAGAGGGTTCGATAACCAATCCTTTGCCATCTCCCTCCAGGGACCCTTCTTTGGTCACGTCCAACTTTCTGACAGGTGCTTTTGCTCCAGCAAATGGTTTGGCTGCCCTTTATCAACGCTCAACATGGGCAATCGACAACAAGATATGAACTATCGTTTGCAAAACCCTTCTCGGGCATTTCAAGCTAACAAATGGATATTGTGTGACAAAAATGTGTCGATAGTTTTACGGTTGAAATTTTTCGATGCAATGGTATGTTTTGCAGCTGGTCACCGGAAAGTGTATGTGGGTGAGTTACGAAAACTGGATGCACATTGCCGGAAATTGCTACGGCGCATGGTCGGACCACCACCGGGTATCAATTGGAACGGACCATGGCATGACATTCTGCATGAGTGGCACATCCGCATAGAGCAACAGTTGGAATGCAATGGCTTCAAAATATGGTCGCACAGATATTTGACGGAATACTGGAAATTTGCAAATTATGTCGCTTTGTTGCCTGAAGACAGGTGGATCAGACGTGTGTTGGCTTGGCACACATGACAAAAAATAATTTTTATGACCTGGGACTCGCCATTACAACATTTTGGTCGATGGCAACAGTGGTCCGGCAACAGTGGTCCGGCAAGTTCCGGAGCAACCTCAAGCAAATGAATTTGCAAATTTTGTTCCTGGCAGTCCCGACGAAGTGATGGCAACTGCCCCTGTGTTTTCAGGGAACGATTGGCATAAGGATGAACTGTTGATGGCAATCAAACGATTGAAGGCTAACAAATCTGCTGATGAAAAAGGGCTTGTTGCAGAGTTGCTACATTTTGCTTCTGACGACTTCCTCGACCGACTTTTGGGACTTTTCAATGGCTTGATGCATTCTCCGCAAGTACCTATTGACTGGCGCAAAACTATTTTCAATATGTTGCCAAAACATGGTCGTGCGAAGGTTCCTGCTGAGTATCGGCCCATTGCAAGCATCCGCCTTCTGTACAAGACGTTTGCTTAAAGGATTCTGGGTCGTGTGGAGCCTTTCTTGGAAGCTGCCCAGCCCGAAGAACAACATGGATTTCGATCCGGACGCCGCATTGAGGAGCATTTGGTGACAGCAAATTTGGTAATTGACAAATCTTGGAGCGTGAACATGCCAATTTGGATTATCAGTTTGGATTTATCAAAAGCCTTTGACCGTGTGCATTGGCCGTCACTTTGGCGAGCTTTATCCCAACAAGGTATCAGTGACCATATGATTTGGCTTTTACAAAACTCGTACAAAGATCAGACAGAGCAAATTGCCGGAACCAACGAAAGCAGCAGGCTATTTGACATTAAACGAGGCGTGAGACAAGGGTGTGTATTAAGTCCTCGACTATTCTGTGCCGTATTGGAAATGGCTATGGACATGTGGCGTCGCACGGTTGGTAGACTTGGACTTGACTTGGGCGATGGCGGTCCGACCCTTTTAGATCTTCGGTTTGCTGATGACATTTTGCTTTTTGCTACCACCCACGTACACTGACGCAGGCCTGCTTTTGGACGAACTCGTGGTGTGTTTATCCCAGGTCGGGCTCGTATTGAACACAGACAAAACCAAGGTGATGACTACGGAGGCTCAACCGCCATCAGTTTTCTCAACCCCAGCTGGTTTACAAATCGAAATTCTTGACCAACAATCATGTCATAAATGGCTTGGCTGCATGTTGAGTATGCCCACAGTGATCAAGAAACGACACGACGTTGATCAACATTTGCAAGCTGCATCGAAGGCATTCTTTTGTCACCGGGCAACGTTGTGTGATAGAAACGTGTCACTTGGGAAAAGGCTGCGGTATTTTGACGCTGTGATCTCACCAGTGGATGGATCATTCTTGCACCTCTCCGGTTTCGCGCCTCATTTCCACATGCTCCTATCAATGTCAAATCATCACCACCTTTTGGCGCACCAATGGATGCATTGAAATCTCCGCCGAATAAGGACACTGCCTTTATACGTTCGGCAGCATGGATGAGCAACTCCAACAATGAATAAATTTCCTCAACTGCCGCGTCCGTATCCCAACTGGTCGGCATATAACACACGATGGCAACAAATTTCGTATCGACAATTTTAAAATGCGTGAAGAATATGCATGAAAATGATTATATTTCATTCGTTTGAAGAAGCTTGGAGATATGTCAGATCCCAACTCCCCGATGTCCATCACCGCCACTTAAATAAATATGGTGGCCGGATGGTGTCAAGCAATGTTCTTCCCTTTCCTCACGCCAGGTTTCGGTGCAGAAAACGATATCATAATCGAGCGCTTGCAATTCAGACACGAAATCATTCCACCTGTCGTCTGCGCGAACACTTTGCAAATTTTTGAGCACCAAATGTATTTCAAAGGATGTATTGTTAACATATGCAAGTTCAACTAGACCAGCCACATCATTCGTTGTATTTCGGCGTCGGTTTGCACCATGTCGAAACACAGCTTGTCCGTGGCCCAGTCTGCGACCAACGGTCAACGGTCAACCCTGTATGCCCCATTGGGCAGCCTCTTTCAGGCACAGGGGAAATCTGAAACAATTTCATATGTACATTATCATTTGCAGAAATGTAAGAATTCAGCAAGACTTGAAGACCATAAATCCTGATCCATGGCAGCTACTTCCCACGAAGGTAGGCCCTTCAGGCGGCAAAAATTTTCAAGGATGGTGTCCCAAGAATTTTTCGGCCGTCCAACCCTTCTCCGCCCAAAAGGGTTCCAATGCAAAACCCGCTTGAACCACCGGTGGTCTGGCAGCAATGCAAAATAATGGGCCAAGTTCCAATGGGGTTGCAAGCACACTTCAGACCAAGGTTTGCACTTCAATTGTTGAATCCGTCCATTCCAGTGGTGTAGGATTTCGTGCCACGGTTGTGTCCAATCAACATTGCGAGGTGGCCCCACCACTGATCGAAGAAGACGGCGTTGTAAAACATCAAAATGATGTAAATCCTGTTTATAAATATTTCTATGTCCTGCTGCGTAACAAGCAACTGGTGATATGACACAATCAAAGTATTCCAGCCTCCTTAAAATGGCAATCCGACTGTCGCAAAGTATCCACCTATTTGCGTTGAAGTCTCTTGATGCTGCTTGCAGACGGTGGTCAACATCCCAAGTAATGGATTTCCCCAATGTAGTTGTCAACATGCAGCCAAGCCATTTATGGCCCGATTCCTGGTCAACAATAGATATGGTCAATCCGTTGGGTGTTTGCAAACTTGCGGGTGGCTGGGCTTGTGATGTCAAAATTTTTGTTTTTTCTGCATTCAAGTGAAGGCCCACTGCCGCCAAATTTTCCACAAGTTTGTCCAACAATGTATGTACGACCTGGTAACTTGTTCCAAAAATTAGTATGTCATCTGCAAACCTGAAATCCAAGAGAGCCTGTCCACCATCACCTAGGTCCAACCCGAAATCTTCAACAGAAGCACGCCAACATGCCATTGCCATTTCGAGAACGGAATTGAAAAGGCGTGGGCTCAAAACGCAGCCTTGTCGCACGCCACCACGTATCGGGAAGAACAAATCTGCGACCAACAAACCCCTATTCCAACTCCCGGACAAAACTGTCCAGGGCCTCCCGCACCTGCACTGTCGGCATTGCGTCATTGCACCAAATCACCTCGCATGCTTCGGATTCAGTGGCCACCGGCAAAATCTTTCCAGACACACGGGCATTGACCCTGAATGCTTTCGTAGCTGGTGATAACATCACGTGCTTGATATCCACCAAGTTCAATTAAGTACTTCTTGAGTTTGCTCACGATTTTGCACCGAGTCCTTTCCGTCTTGGATCGATTGTCTGCAGCCCACAACCTGTTTGTCTGGATGATGTGGTTCTTCTTTTGGGCGCGGATGAATTTGAGTGCTGAGGCTGGTGTGTCAAAGGTTGCCAGTGCGATGGGTTGCTCCACATTGATCATGTCCACTTCCTTGCACCCGGCAATGCCCACCATCATTTGTTGGACTAGCGCTTCGGCATCCTCCAACGCTTGTCCCCGAAACCACCCACAACAACCACTGATTTGTCCACATCCTCATCCTCAAACAGTTGGGCGGTGGACGCTGCTTCCTCACGAACATGTTGTTGCTCAAGCTGTGCCACCCGTTCCTCAAGTTGGTGACGAGATGCCCTTTCCACGCACAACTCCTGTTTCACCTCTTCAATGGCATTGTCTAGCTTCGTGCTAAACTGATGTTCCATCTCCAGCATGCCATTCTTCATTTCATCTCGGATCATTGTGCGAAGCAACGAAATGGTGGCAGCACTCATTTCCACCTTGGACACGGACTCTCTCAGCTCAGGAAGGGCTTTGGGGACCAAATCCGTGGATTGTATTTTGTTTCTGGTTTCTGCTTCGCGATCTGGCGTTCCTTCCGGGGCCGTTCGCTTTGCACTTCCCGATGCGATTGGTTCCAAAGACTTCGGGCCACAAAATTTCAGAAACCCCTTCTCAAAATCTGATGATAAGTCTTGCCAATTTGCCCCCTTGGCGGTAGCATCCTAAATGGTGGTTGCTGCCTTGTAACGGTCGAATCTTTCAGCAGCTTTGCTTCCAGGTTTTTTCGGATTTTCCATTTGGATCTCAATCATTGTTGCGGGATTTTTCAATGCGTCAACTTGGTCGTGAGAAAGCGGCATGCGGTCAATCGCGGGGATCACGGATGCGCACAAAACACTACAGCCAAAACACTAGAGCCAAAACTTGAGCCAAAATGGTTTGAGCCAAAATGGCTACGGACAGTGGTATACTTTCAAGGGACGTTGGTATACTTTCGAAGTACAAAAGTATGCTTTCAAAGTAGAACGGTATACATCCGGAGTACAAACGTGCACCTTCAAAGTACAACAGTATACTCTCAAAGTAAAGGTAGGTTTCGGAACCTTGGGAACCGAATCTCCGGAATCCGGAACCTTCTTAATAGCTTTGGTTCCCGGAACCCGGTTCCCAGAACCGCCCCGGCTCGGCCAGAACACACCGAAATCTATATTGTGCAAAGACCCCATAGCCTTCTGCTGTTGGGGAAACAAAATTCTCCAAAAATCTCGTTACGTTTCGTTTCGAAGCCTCCCGTCAGTGACACATGGGCATGGCACACAGGCGCTGTATTGGCGCTGTGCGAAACAAAAAGATTGCGCCAAGATTTTCCACTGCTTCAAGTCGGAAAACAAGGCCTCATCAAGGTCAGCACCCGCGACCACAGCGGTTGCAAGTTTGTACACCTTGGACCCCCAGGAATTCTTTGGGCGTCCTCGGCGCTGCGGCTGTTCAGCAATCCGGGGCCGAAGGGTTTGACCAGAAAACACGCACTGCCTCCTCACATCAGTGGAAGGCAGAGCTGCAATCTTTCCAAAAAGCACTAATTGGCGATAAGTCAGGATGCTTGAAATTTCTTGGCGGCCGCTTTGCTCCAACACAATCTTGTTTGAGATCCTGCTCACAAAGGAGTGCGGAATGTTGAGGATTTTTCTGAAACATTTTGCTTGAAAAGCATTGAGTCTTCTCAGTTCGGCTTTGTTGAGCCATGCTGTGTGCAAACAATACAACAATTTCGAAAGTACGCAAGCTCCAAAAATCTACCTAGAAAAATCGATTTGGATAGAGAGGATGGATTTTAAAGAGGAAAATGAAAGGGGTATACTATATTTTTCTAGGAAAATCGGTTTGGATGGAGAGTATGTATTTCAAAGAGGAAAATGAGGAGGTATACATAGCTATACTATACTCTTCTTAACCGCGTCATTCGTGTCCCTCACGCAGTCTTCGTTGGCACAAATTCTTCCCACCATCCCGCTACGGAAGCCATGTTTTTTTTAACCAAGCCGTTGTTTTTTAGTTTATTTTTTCATGCCGTGTTTCTAGATCTCTACCTTGTCATGTCCACTTCTTCGAACACGAGGAACTTGAAACAAGTTTACTTCAAAACCAAAGCATGTTTGTACAGAAACCGGTCACTTTGAAAAACATGGTGAGTGGTCAAAGGTGCATGCCTACCTGAAGTCTTTGTGACAAAATGGTCTCAATGGCATCTTGTCTGTATTTTTTTAACGGTATGATCAAATCGCCCGTTTTTTTTTGCAGCTGGGCACCGCAAAATTTATACAAATGCTCTTCGAAACTTTGACGTGCATTGCCGGAAATTGTTTGGGCGTGTTCTCGGACCGCGGGCTGACATCGATTGGAACCAGCCGTGGCATACCATGGTTTCAAAATATGGTCAGCAAAATCTTTTTCGGAGTCGGACTACTAAAAATTTGCAAATTACGTTGCTTTACTTCGTGACCATAGCTGGGTGAAACTCATCTTCCGTTGGAACCTAGGAGGGGGAAAGCCTGGATAGTCATGTTTCCAATGGCAAACTCCAATACAAAATTTCTACCGCTGGCATCCGTTGGGCGAATGGCTTGATATTGCCCCAAAGCACTGATCTCTGGTTCCAATATTACATGGACTTTGTTTCCTTTGTTCAGCGATGATGCTATCTTCCCATTTTCATGTACGGTTGGTGCCGTGTTACAGTTTGCCATGCGGAAATGGAGATTGAAAGTTGGTGACCTTGGTTTTGACCTGTCGGATGGTATGCTCGATCTGCGATTTGCAGATGACATCTTGCTTTTTACACGATCGGGCTGGAAGTAGGGAAACTGTTGGACAGCTTGGTGGCGGAGTTGTCCGAGGTGGGTCTTGTGTTGAACGCTGGCAAAACTGTTATTTTTACAAATCAAACTCAACTGCCTTCAACAATCACAACTGATCATGGAATCATATTGACGATTCTGCCATGCAATGTCGCGCAGAATTGGTCGGGTTGCATGTTAATTGCGTACGGATCGGAACAAAAATCTTTGGACCTGCAATTCCATCTCCAGCAAGCGGCAAAGGCGCATCATGCCAACAAATGGATTTTGGAGCACCGGAGAGTTCCAATTTCTCAGCGTCTCCGCTATTTTGATGCTGTTGTTTCATCGGTTGCGTGCATCGCAGGTGGGCATCGTACCATTTACCAGGAATACCTACAAACCTTGGACATTCATTTTCGCAAATTTTTGCCGATCCATTGCGGGCCCTCCGCCGCACATTGACTGGACACTCGAATGGCATGAGATCCTGCACGCTTGGAGTGAACGGGCCGCCAATGTCGTTCTTGATGCCATGAGATTCGTCCAGTCCACATTCGCGGCCGGCGCAGCCTTAAAGCTGGATGTCAAAAAATCCTCTTGCTGTCTTTCATCGAGTTTGCCATGTCAACGTGGAGTTTGAATGTCAGGAATCCCAACTCCGGGAGCAGGATGACGGAATTTGCCGCCGTGGTGGTTTCTCGTGAGAGACGAGAGAGCGAAAGGGATGTTTGTCGGCAACTGTTTTTACCTTGGTGCGTGTGTGTTCAAAGGGCCCCTCATCTTGTTTCCCCGTCCGCCCGGCGATGTCAGCACAAGACGGTCGCAACATGAAACGGAATTTCGGCCCAGCTCAAGCTGGAACCCGAGCGCGACAGGGATGCAGTGCTACGAACAGCTTACTCCCGGAATAAATGGAACGACAGAGAATAGCCGCGTTCGCAATTCGCCCTTGACATTTGAATCAAGCGCAATCAATACAGAACGATGTGCCGGCGAAACGACGACCACGATGCGGTACCCGCTACGAGGTTAACAGCATGGGAAACATTGACATGAGACACTCAAGCTGGCCGCTCCTTTTTCGCAGGAGACGGTTTGGCTGAAATCCTAGTCTCAACGAACACTTGTTGGTCCACAAGCACTCTGATTGCATTGACAAGGCAACACGACTGCCCAACTGTGTACAGGCACCTGATCTTCGACCGGGCGCAATTATGTTTGCGTCTGCAAGGCTACACTGGTATCGAGGACACAACCCTACGCTACTTTATCTGAGATCTCAAAGTGAGCCGCCTTGGCTGCCACTCATGATAAGAAAACATTGAAAATACAATGGAACATGCAAAATGTTTTTTAAATGATGTAAGATGTTGGATAACATTGGTTTCATTCGTTAATATGGCAGGGCAATGATGTTTTATGGTTCCAATGGTAGCTTGATCCTCTGCCTCAGGTCACCAAGCGCTGAAGGTCAGCTCATCTTTGCCTGTATCATTGTCTGGTTCCTCACTGACACAGGAGCCGTTCGGAGTCTAAACAGAAAGAGTGTTTTTTTCAGGATGGGATTCTAAAACAAGTGCAATGATTGAACGTGTTTCGACCTCAACTTCCAAAAGAGGTGCGTTTGGATGATGTCAAGGCTAAGAAATGTATAGGAAGTGAGCGTCACTGTCGTGCAACGCCACGAACCAATTCTGGGGACCCACGCTGCTGAAGCACCGGGGCTCTCTTTGGCACCCTCATCGGAGGTCTGACCTTCAAGAGGACAGTAGCTGCAGCGACAACCTTTTTGGCAAGAATCCTTAATGTCTTTGCTCTTTATAGGAATCTGTCGCTAGGAAGCCTTCTGAAATCTTTTCAGTTGCTATCAAGTAGATGAGAGATACATGATCACGAACCAAATCTCCACGGGATCATGTCAACCATGCTTGATGCTAACCTCACGCGGGGATTCTTGGAGCTAAGGAACAAACTTCCTTCAATGTGTGAATGAAAAACATTTGAGGTCCCAGCTTTGCAGAAGCACTGGGGCTTTGGTTCCTTCAACACGTTGCAAGTTGCAAGCAAGTCATGGATTCCATTGGGATACAGAGTACAGTTCACGGTCCCTGGTTTCCTCTCATAACTCTAATAATAGTGGACACATGAAAAAATTGGAAGGACAAAAATATGTATCATATCAATATACTATCAGTACTCAGTAGCAATTTCTGTCTTTCTTGTCACTGCTTAAGCTATCTGAAGCTACCACCTATTTCGCTCCGGGGTGCAGGTGGATCCGCATCGGTGCGTTGCCTGAGCTGATCTATGAATTCCCACCCATTACAGCACCAACTCAAAACACCAATGGGGTCACATGGAAACATCTTGGGACTCCTGGCGAATGAAGCACCAGGAATCTGACAGCACACTTCTTCCGGTGGCCTTAGCTAGCCCAATTCTTTTTTCAAACAAAGTACGTCATCTGCATCTTCACTTGAGGCCTTTGCGCAGTAGGGCCGTTTTCTTTCGACGCAATTTCTGGGTCAATTGAAACCTCTGGGTCAACGGCTTTTTACAGTTGAGTCAAGGTGACTCCGTGAGAAGGAAATGTGAAAATGCTTTAGGTACTTGCAAGGAGAAACGATGTGTCTATATGTATATATGTATATATAGCCTACACATATTATATACACGCACATATGCTATGAACATGCTACGCCTGCTGCCTGCTAGGCTCAGTCAATATCTCATTACACATACAGACAGCATACTGCACAGCTATGTGACATGCTTTATCTCAAAGTTACAAGAAACACATCTAACCATCTCAAGGCATGAAGTCTATGCCCCCTGCCAGCGAAAGCCACATTGGTGGTATGCCAATTCCACGTGTGGATCAATGCAGATCCGCTGGGCACCATCTTCCGCTGCCAAGACCGTCACCCGCAAACCTTCAAGTCAAAAACTCGACAAAATCAGTAAAAAAACAAAACGTGACGTGAGCTTACACATCTGAAGCCATCTTAATGCGCTCCCCACTACCGCCCTACGTCACACATATTGCCCAGTGCAAAGCGTTTCGGTCTGCAAAGGTTGTCTTTCAATTTTTGTCTTAGATTTATCAATATTGTGTCTCGTTAATTTGATGGACCCGACCTCTTCCTGGTTTTCCTACCCCCCAGCCATCACTGCAATGAAGAATCTACATGAATCTACAACCATCCGATCATGCTGGGGCTCCCGGCTTCTTACAGGCAGAGTTTCCAAAATCAAACGTCGTGCTTGTGATACAGCAGATTGCAGCGCCTGGCACCAGGGCGTCAAACAGCAAAGCCCACCAAATGGACTCCAAACGGTATGAATCCCTGTCCAAAGCCAACCAGCATCGGGTGCTGTGGCCTCTGGTTTCGCAACTGACAAATGAAGAATGCGTGCATAGTGCGAGGCATGACCTGCGGCTGTAAAGGACCGTTGTGGTTGAAATCTCAGGATCTCTAACAAGTACAACTATAACAACTACAGTGACTACGTATCCTTTCAATTCGGACAGGATTGAACACAGGGAAGCCTAACTCCTTGCTGTCTGACATCGCTGACATTTTGGTCAATGAAAGTGCACTTCAAAACGCCATCAAAACACACTTTTGCTAAATCCTCTTGCTTTGTTCCTAACACTCTCATATGAAGCAAGCTTCATGTGCCATATCAAATGGGTGGTCATATACCGTTTTGCACCTTGCACAAACTGGAAGCATACGAGGCCAACTGCGGACTCCACCAGCTTGGTTTGCACATCACCTACACATCCACGTTTAAAAATCTGGAAGATCTCATTGATGCGCAAGTGTTAAGGGCTCCAAAAAAGGGGGCCTCGCTCATGGATCCAGAAAAGCTCCAATTTCCCGACCTTCGCGAACTTCAATTGAGGCGAGTTTCAAGAGATGCGTCTGAAATAAGTTTCCACACCAAACTTCCCAAAGGATGCTCAGCTGCACAGGCTTGAAGCTTGTCCTGGACTGAAGAAAACTAAGCATAGAAACCTGAAGAAACATGAAACTGCGCTTCCAAAACTTCCCCCATTGAAATCACCTCATCAAATAATGTGATTTAATTAAAACGAACATGACCACTTCCGACATTTCCAGTCCCAGTTGGTCTCGACGGCTGCCGCCAAAAGCTCTGGAACACGCTTCACATAGGCTTCAAAGCTTTGTTGCGGATGCTCCTGATGGATCCAGCATGCCACCGAGCATTGTCAAGCTACCACAGCGATAGCTTGCTTATGGTAGCCAACCAGTCATAGCAGGCGCTTCAAGACAGGTTTGAAAAAGAAAACTTTCCGAAAAACAGAGCAATGTTTCGTTTCCAAGTCAAATCGTTCTGTGTTCTGTCTTCCACTCAACTTCACCTCTATTTTGCCACAAACTGCTCCGGTCAGCTGTCAAACCCACATCCCAACAGCATCAGCGCTCCGACACCAGCGGAGAGAGCTCCAATTCGATCTCACGCTGTACCTGCAGAGCTCAACGTCTCAACGACTTTGAACTGACCAAGTCCAGCACCCACCTCTGCAGGTCTAGCAAGGCTATCCTGTCCAAAGGGCACAGGAAAACATATTTATATTTTTTTGAAAAAAACATGATATCCCCGCAAATTTAGTCAAGTCTATCTAAAATTTGAACATGGGTAATCATTATTTAGGTACCCGCTGTACCTTTTGACAAAAGGAAATAAAACAAATCACAAATCATCAGCCATCAACAACATCAAATCATATCTTCCTAGATCCTAAGAGATGGCATCCAGGCCTCCTCGCTGGAGGATTCCGAAAGTGGGCCCTGCTTGATTGGATCCTAGCAGTAGACAACCAGACTGGGAAAATCATACGGCAAGGCGCTGGCCCAGATTTCTGTGTTGGGAAAAGTGCTACAGTTCAAACCGACGCAACGTAACTCAACGAGAAATTGCGCCTGCTCGTTGAGTGCAGTGCCTGCAAATGCTTGAAGTTCATGCAGGAAGGAAGGATTTGACGGAAGGAACACACTTCGTGCAAGGGAACCGCTATAAAAAACATACAAAGCTCCGTACAGGCTTCAAAAATCTTGCCAAGCTGGAATCATCACTGGGAGCAAAGTGTTGGGTGGTGAAAGCAGGGATTCGATCATAGGATGATTTCTCAAATCCAATTCATTGAAAGACCACCCGGGTGCAGTTGTGCGCCTGCTTTTTCGCTGGTCTTCTTCTGCACCTAAGCAGGTTCCACTGCCAACCACACGAATCTGGACAACCGGGACACTGGCCTCCTGCATAAGCTCACAAGGTCCTGGCATGAACCGCTCCAACAGATGGAATCTGCTCAAAAAAAAGGCCGAGCAATCACTTCTCTTCAAATTTAAAAGTGTAGTGTGAAATTGACAAACAAAGTGGATCTGGCGTGCCAAAAAAAAAGGTTCCTATTGGTGTCCTGTCCGAGCAGCTTGCTTGATGAGAACTTGGGCATCGCCTCCAGATGCAAGTCAGTCTTCAACTGGGAGCCATAGCAACAACAGGGTTTAAAGATATTACAAGCTGAACCCCATCCTGTAACTAGGGGATAAGAATCAAATCTCGAAACCACCGAGATTGTCTGGATATACGGCAGTTGCACCCGTCTTAGGTACCATGCACTTTTCATCCACTCTGTCAAAACAGCATTGCAACTTTCAACCTTTCCTGAGGGCCACACTTTCAAAAACCAGTGATCCCTGCCGTGCACCCAACCTGTTCCTGCGCACAAATCTGTCTTGAGGAATCTCGCAACTGCCAGCTAAACATCTGAATTTCTGATTGAGCTTCATCTGCGAACAAATCCGCCCAACTTCGAGTAAGAAACTCACCTTTCACCTTTCAACCTTCAACGGCAGTCCTGGAGGAAGTCCTGGCTCATGAGCAGCTCATTGAACGGGAACCGGAGTTAGATTCATGTAGCACGGGGAGCCACAAACAAACAATGAGAACGATGAGTCGGGTCCTCTGAGACTTTGCATTCAGCTACCATTAAAAGTCTCAAATTCTTGTTGCTCACTGTCCTAAAAAGGTACCTTTGCAGAAGTAGCTCCTTTCATCATATCAATTTTTTTGCCAGGCATCTGCCACAGGTCACCCCCTCAAACATGCCAGGAGGTCGAATCTGGTGACCACCCAGCTGCTCGGCTGCCAGCGCTCACCTGAACGTGGATGGGTGGTGCACCTATTCGCAAACAGGATGGCAATGTCAACCCACCTCGACGTCCACCTCAAACTCGCCATCTTCCAAATCAGGCGCTGGCCCTCAAATCCATTGAAATCTGTTGGTGGACGCACTGGCGCTGCATTCCTTTTCTTGAAATACTTCTGAAGTAAGTCCAGCTTACATCATGGGCATATCATGACTGGTGACACAATTGCGCTCATCTCAGGCCTGGCAGATACTTGGCGAAGCGATCTGTCAGTGAGTCCTGATGTGACGCTCGTAGCAGTTCGCTAGGCAGGACACAACATAACATCAGTGCTCGGCTGAAGAAAAAAATTCCGTGGTCATGATTGTTCACAAAGATCCTGTACTCCAGGTGTGGCAAAAAAAGAGGTATCTAAAAATCATCTATCTTCACCCCGAGGGCACGATACCACCATTTCCCCATCCATTCCACACAACCAACTTCTCAACATATAATCACAGCAACTGCAGATTCATCCATCCCAACCTTACGCTCCATCTCGGGCACGTTGCTTTCGCGAACGTCATCTGGCAAGTCGAGGGCTTCACCAGCTCCACTTTCAGGCTCCACCTCCCAGATCCCAAACTGAAAATCATCCAGGTCAGGAAGCTGCCCTGAAATAACAAGTTTAAAGTTCACCGTAATGTATATATTATTTCTGTTGACATACATGATTTCCGGAAGTTGTTTCATGAAAGCCACCTAGACCCCTAGAATCCAACAGCCGCTTTAAGCTCAAAAAGAAGTGAGCGATCGAAGGGACTGAGGATTGGAAGAAAGGACCAGAGTCAAACGGAGCTTTTGACAAACAATTTCATATGATCATATTCTATCATATTCATGTAATGCATATACAGCATGCATTCATGCCCTTGTGTATAGCAAAGTCATGTATACAAATATCTTCAAAGTATCATGGAGACCAAACTCACGACAGCAACTACGCCTACCTTCCAGTGGTAACGGTCTCTACTATAGCCTGTTGGATGCCCGTGTCATAGAATGCCCATGACACCCAACAAATTCTGTCACTTCTCCGGAGCTCAGCGACTCTGTGCCTCCTTTAAGCAAGCAGAATAGTCTGCAGCTGGCATCACCTCAAGTACACCATGAATCAATAAACATCCCATTTGCCTGGCCTGTGAGCCAACACCAAGGCTCAAGCACCCTGAAAATCTTCCATGGGAGGAACCTGGCTAAGTCGGCTATATAAGTCAGTTGGCTCACTTCTCCAATCACCAGAATGATTTGGCGCCTCATCAGCAACGCGAAGGAGTCTCCGCAAAGAGCATCTTCCCTGCTGGAGCACCCGCTGCAACGTGGCCTCGCAATCCAAAGGTTACAACAGCCTCGTCAGCTATCGCACAAATTGACTCTCTCTCCCATCCAGCCATCTATCAGGCCAACTGCGCCTTTTTGTCCATGTCCAGCTGTGCCAGCCGCTCACGGCTCTCATCCTGCTGACTGGGGATTCCTATGTGATGCTTCCATCTGCCTAAGCTTATACTTTCTTTTAGCAGCTGATAATATCCCAACATTCACATTATTCATATTGTCAACATCTCCAGAGCCTCCAACTTGCGAAGGCTGGCTTCGCTCGCCAGAAGCTCCTGATGTTACGTTGCTCTCAAACAAAAAACAAACAAACTGAATCGCATACAGCTGGGTACGACTACGACTTGGCTCGATTCCGAAGAATCCCAGTGAGCATAAAACAGAAGACTGTTGACCTTATTGAGCGACAAAGATGGGTCATTTTTTTCCGATGGGAAAAGTGAAGAACTGCACCCCCCCCCTTGGCCTCTTCACATCGAGCAAGGTCACATACGGCCGCATGCCTGTTGGAAGAGTGGTGATGCAAGTGCCAGAAGGATTTCAACTGAAGTCTTGTTCGCACATTTCTAGACTTGCCACGATCTGAAACTCATAGCTGTTCCACTAAACCCAAAACATGCCAGGAAGACTGATCCGCAGCTGTTTTGCTCCTAGGCCCCAGAATGTGTCTGAGTTGTACAAGGACAAGTTCCTGTCCAAGCCCTCGACGGTTTGCGCCATGGCCAACGTTTGTCACCTCGACGGCTTTAAGAGCCACTGCTGCATTTTTGGCAAACTAACAGTCTCACAAAAACAGTCGTCTGTCTCAGACTTTCTAGGGAAAACTGCAATGTGACAAGCTTTGCCCGTGACCTCCACTTGCAAGCCTTAGAATCAAAATGAATCAAAACTAGTTCTGATTTTGAGCAAAAGACTGTCGGCAGCGCGTGGAAGCCCATCGCCACTCTTGAGATTCCAACTTCGACTTTGCTTCCATCGTCTTCTGCTGGGCCTTACCATATTTCTCCTGATCCGTTTGAAGGCATTGGAATAGATCAGATTCGAAATGCCATTACTTCCTGGAGGATAGCATCATATAGCTCCAAGTACTGATCCCAGGAGCAAGAGGAAAGGAACATGTGAGAAAAGTTTTCTTGATAAGTCCTGCAATTCAGAGAAGCGCTTTTTGACCTTCGCAAATGTGCCCATGCCGAAAGTTGGAAACGGATTTGGGGATAAGCCATGTTAAGCCGGTCAAGCAAAGCATGCTCGTCAGGACACCTGCTGCAAGTGTTTGGCCCTCCCGGTGCACTCTTCCACCAAGGTAGCAATTTGTCGCTGCAGTGGCTGGGATACTATGATCCTTGGGATCCATCTTGATCTCTTTCTGTTTGGCGAATACCCTTGTTGCACATCGTTTCGTTAACAAATCACCCAAGCTGTTTAAAACCACTGTGTAAAACCACCTGCACTAAGGCACTGACTCAAGATCCCCAGCCACGGCCAAGAGAGCGCTGCTAAAATGGGCGAAGGTCGAAATGAACTCGGTCCCTGCCACAGCCTCAGTGAGTCCAGAGCGAGTCCCGTCCCAGGCTCTCCAAAAGGCTATGCTAAGCCGCGGACCGAGACAGCCGAGCCATCCTGATTGGGCAAAAGGGCGACAACGAATTTTTTTGAGACCAAAGCATAGTAAAACTTTGGAGCTGGGTTAAATACTTCAGTGAGTCATTGGCAAACATATCTAGGGATCTATGCAAAGACTTCCACATCACAAATTCCACCTTCTCAGCAACATGTTTTTCCCATCCAATCTCTTTTGGTTCCTCTGCTGGTAGTTGCTGTAAGGCATGATGGCAGACACTTTGCAAAGCATCGCCCAAACTCCGGCAATTCGCCGAGATCTCCCTGCTCGCCTCCTGTCAAAGGACTGATTTTGGAGGGAAGCGTCATGGGGGAAACCCTGTTTGGAGGCAAAACAAAAAGCAGCATCAGCATGATGATGTTGACGAAGATGGTTTGAGAAAGAGTCGAGCATCTTCTAATGATTGCTGCCACTTTGCTGACAAGGATTATGTCAAATGATGACTTTTGATGACAAGCCAGAACCTCCATGAAATCAGATGGCCCGCAGTATGCCCACACCTCCAAGACTTTGCAGGCAAACACATCGCACTGCATCCAGTCGGGCCTTAGCAATGGCTTCAGGTGATCCATTGATGGGTCAGAATAGATTCTGGTCCACATTTGTGGAATCAAGTGACGGCAATTAAGTCATGACTATCCTGGTTTCAGAGGTTTGTTGGGTTTTGGAAGCCGTTTGGGTGATCTACGAATTATCTCAGAAGGTACAGTAAACAGCCAGGAAGCAAACCCGCCAAAATCCTTGGAGTCCCTGAGGCTGGGCTATCCGCACGTGGTGGGATTGTTGGGCAAAGCCACGGAGGCCTTGGTCCATTCACCCAGACAAACAGCTGGATATGGCAGCCTTTGAATTGAGGACAAAGCCATCACTGCGAAACGGAGTGAAGATGAAGAAATCCCTTCTTTGTTGTGTTTTTGTGTTTTGCGTGCCTGCGCCCTTTTCTGCCCGCGTTTATCAATGGTGTATTGAGTTACAGGTCTTCAAATTAGGCCTTCAATCAACACATAAGCCAGGCATGAACTATTTTGGTTAGCGGTGTCTTTACACTACTGGGTGGCTGGGTATCAGGTGCACACATAATCCTTGCAAGTGCAAGCACAGCAAGTTCTAAATAGCATGTATGCAGCTACTCGGTATGCTTCCTTGTTTGAACTCCTGGACGTGTAAGTAGTGCAGTTCAAACTACCAGCTACTGGAAGATTGCCTGTGTCACTCAATGTTACAGGTTCTTTCAATGGAAGAGAGACTGCATGAACTTTTCATCAAGAAAAGCTTTCGGGCCAAAGAGCCTGTTCGAGACAAACAATCTTCGGCATCCTGTCAATTCAATTTGACTGAAGATCCACTTTCATCGTGATTATGCTTCTTGAACCCATCAAAGAGCCAACATCTGCTCACATCACAAAGCAAAACAGAATGAAAATTCCAGTCTTTCAAACTCTGGAATCATGTAAAAACTTGAGCAGCTCCCCGTAGACTACTCACTATGCCTGGGCCCATGGCCTCACCGTGTCCATAATTTTTGGTAGCGGGAGCACCATGTTTTCATGCTCGGAATGGGGGCCATGGTCTTCCAGAACTGGCCAACCATGTTCACCTATGTTCACCTTATATCAACCCTATAGGCCCTATGATTGATCACATAGCAGAACCTCAAGATCACAGCTTGGAAGGTCAGGGCGAAGACAGAGATTGAATTGAATGGCTTCCATGGAAAAGATCGCCCCTTCGGCAAATCGGCTTAAACAATTTCAGGCCATGCGTCTAGCATCACGACCGGTTCTTTATAGATGTAACGACAAAAGAGTGTGCCACCACCAAAGAAAAACAAGGACAGAACTTTCTTTAAAATCAACCGGCACATTGCCCAATGCCAAAAGGCAGAAAGAGGCCAGGGGCAGGAAGCCAAAAAAAAGCAGGAGCGCAAGCCGCAACACGCAGCAAACCTTTGCGATCTTCCTAGACTGTACAGTTGAAACTCCATCGCAGGAGCTCGCTTCTATGAAGAGAAGTGCAGCAGTTAACAACAAGGAAAGAACAGCCTTTAAAATCTTCAGAGTCTAACAAGTGATAATGTGTTCAGCACATAATTGATTCCATGAAGACCATCAAGGTTGCTAAGAACCAGAGTTCGGTCTCCGCATATGTAAGTCAGGTTTCACGACTACTTGCCACACAAGGTTCAACCTACAGTTGGGAAGAGCTTGGGGACATGACAATCTGAATGAAAAACAACACACATCACTTCACCGAAATAATCAACAATCATTGATATCCTGTGGTTCCGCCTGGATTGAGTCCTCTTAGGGACGTTTGAGGCTGAGAAGGTCAGCCCTTCACCTTACTTCTCGACCTCGGAAAACATCTGTCTCAAGGATTCTCAAGGTAGAATCTTGGAGAAATGAAAAGGGAAATCTAGGGGACATGATTTTAGGATCTAGCAACAGGTCTAATTTGAAGTTGCTTACAAGCCGTATTCATACAATCTCCTTGTTATCTATCCAGCACAACAAAATACTGATAAGACAAGACTGACAATTCAAAAACCCCATAGCAAATAGCTGAGGTGGAAGCCAAACCAGCAAGCTTCTCATTGATTTGATAGCGTCTAGGTGTCTGCACCTGGATTTCTTCCCCAGCAACGTTGATGAAAATGGCCCACACCACTGCAGTGTGCGCCTCCAAGACCTTGGTCCGAATGCGGTATCTTCCACCAACCAAGTCGTAGAGAAAGCGCACCTCCCAGCTGTATTTTTGACAACAAAAAAATCAGGAACTGAAAAAATCATCAAAGAAAATCATATCAATATGAAATCATTATTGAAATATTTGAAATCGTCCGCCTTGCTAACGACGTAGCTCTCGGGAGTCTCCCTGCCCATATTGATGACGTCCCCTCTGCATGTCCTGGTGTATCATTGTGGCAGTTTTCATTGGAGTACCAAGCTCGTGGCTGCAAGTTTCTGAAATCACAAATATCTCTCCTAGAGTCAAGTAGAGCATAGCCCAATTTCTTCACCTTACCCATTCGTATGGCGATGAAATGATGAATTTTTGCCACAAAAAAAAAGGGACATGTGAAAACTCGCGGCTGAGCTTGCCACGGGTGGTGGGGAGACCTGCTCAACCCGAAAAGGCATCTGAGGAGCCATCAATCGATCTGCTTCCTCCTGCGTTTGGAGACTTGGAGTTGGCTTCAGATTCACTATTCAGGCATTCGGCATTAGGAATTAAGTGATCCCATAGATCTCAAACAACCCTTGCACCGGCCTCCAGCTGCCACCATGGAATCTCCTCACGTTCCCAATACGTGTGTCAGTGCAGTGCGCAGCACCCATGTCACGTCCACAAAACCTGAGGTCTCAACCATCGGATTCTTTTCCTTCTTCTGACCTCATCTGCAGCAATATGCTGAGCCATCAGCCATCTGGCCGTCAAGCCAGGCTCCAGACCATCATTCATTTCAACACCACGGGTGAGACGTGTTGCCGAAGTCCTGCACTCAAGTGGCCGACAGATAGTCATAGCTGAAAGGCAATTTCAATCGTGAGCTGACAGGGATGACGGGCAGCTCCTCTTGGATCCCCAAACCTGACAGCTTGTGCAAGCAGCAAACATGAGTCCTAGACACTCTATGACTATGACACCTTTCCCAGAAGAAGGGTGACCTGGGAGCCAATCGAAAAGCATCTCACAGCATACCAAGCAGCCTTAGAAACAGACTGCATTGAACCCTTTTGAAGAACTATGCAAATGCAAAGTGATCTTGTGATAGTGGTAACATGCTAATTGTGTCAAATCAGAATTCTCAGGCAAAAGGAAGTCATCAAAACCAAGTGACTTAGAGAAATCAGTCGCCTTCACTTTCCCAATTTCTTGGACACCGACCCCCAGTATCGCAATGACGCGAGACAACAGCAGGCGCCGCATAGTGGTTTGCCAAGGTTGAAAATATGAATCTGTCGGAATCTATGGGCCAAGGGCTGCCACTGTGGATCGTGGTCCCAGTGATTTCTACAGGTCTTTATATGCTGATGGAACTGAAATTCGCATCAAAGATGCGCATTTGGGTCGTTGGTTCCAATCAAAATATTTCAGTATGTCTTTTCGTTTGCACATCAACATGCATAGTTGTCCTCATCAAAGTCAAATTTAGCCATATATTTTCATGAGTGTTCTGCCAGCTAAGGTGGAACTTGAACAAGCTGCAGGTAGCACATCAGGTGGTCAAGGCCAACTTCCCAACGAAAAGCCAGAAAGCCACCAGCAAACCACGCATGAAGTACGCCACAGGAATCTTTTTGTATCAAGTCAAGACGCCACCTCTTCTTCAATACACTGGGCAGTCAAGAGGCAAGCTCCTTGGCCTTCATCATGGCAACATCAACAATCAGACTTTCGATTTAACCGTTAAAACCCCATTCTGTTGATCCGGTTCGTTCGGAAACCTGGAAACATGACTTTTTTAGGTCCTAGAAGTCCGACTTCAAGACTTCTCTTGGGCACTGTTCTGTGTATCAAAGATTATCAAAGTATCAACCAGGCGCCATGTTTCGGATGCCTCTTCAATCAAAGACCAGGCCATGCAAAGGCTTTCCGTCTCAGGCCCCGTCACTTGATTGTTACAGCGACTGCCGTCCAATGGTGGCTCTGTGGATACAGTTCTTGAAAGAAGTGCCACAACAGTAACCGCTTTCGGGGCAGCCACATGTTTGTTGAGAACATGATAGGAGGTGTTTGTCACTGCACTGTAATCGCTATATGTATATATATATATATATATATAATAAATATCAAACCTTTTTTGGATCTTGTGATGTATTCCCCTTTGATGCACATTGGACTGTTGCGGAACTGTGTGTGTGTGTGTGTCGTGAGATTCAAACACGTTGAAAGGCTCGCTCAGCAAAAGACAGATTGACCAAACATTGAATTTAGAATGCCAGAATGTCCAGTTTGGCAACGCCTTTTTGCAAAATAATTGTGCCTCAATCTTTCATAGTAGGAAGAATGAAAAAAGTCTACTATGTAGTAAAAATTGAGCGAGCCAATCAAGCATCAAAACCGCCATGAAACTCTTGTGCAGACTCTGGCTGTTGCCGCATTGGCAAGCACACAGCAAAGACACGGATATAAATATCAACACAAAGAACCAGGGACCTGCAATCTTCATGGACCTTCAAGGATCATCAGCCGAGTCATACTTGCACCATATAGCTGAGCATTCACAAGCTGTGAATTTTCTAGCTCTGCTAGCCTTGAAATCTGTGCCAGACCATTCAAAGTTGTCAAGAGCTTGTTTTTTTGCGCTGCTTGAGAACTGTCGCGCCAACACTGCCTCAGAAGAGAACAGGTGAACAGCGCGGATGAGGCGAGTCCAACTTCTGTCGTTACGATTGCGTCGTTGCCGCCGCTTTCATGTCCGTTGCCCTCACGATTGCAAGGCACGCAAGTTGAAGGCAAGCGAACGGGCTGACAGCTGCAGTGGCTAAGTTTGGGGCTCGGAAAACAAACAAAGACGAAGCACTTTGAATTTCTCAGCAGGAGTGGCTTCAAAATCAGGGCTATCAAATTCCCTGACTTTGAGCCACACCTGATTTTAGTACTGATACACATCAGGATTCGTTTGGCTTTTGGATTCGGGAAGGGTGCACCACAATGCAGCTGGACAAGACGAGGGAACTCTGACACTGTTGACTACAAGCCTCAAAACAAGATGAGCCGCCGGATGTCTTTCGCAATTCCGGCTTTCTTGCTGCTCAGGGTAGCCTGTTAATCTGCACTCCGGCTTCGATGGCTGCCACGATGGTGGGTCTACGAGATGGATCGAAATAGGCCCCATGAATCTTTTTGGATCAATTCTTTTTCCCACCAACATGCCTTGATCCATCTGAAGCCTTGAAGAGCAAATCCGGCGGGGATGTTTGAGCAAAGCCTGTTGCGAGCTTCCAGCAATGCCTACGTGTGATTTTCAAAGCTACCTTCCTTCTCATGGCATCTTGCCTTTCCTGCGGCCGTGTGAACCGTCAGCCATGCAGGGATTTTCCAGGGCAGCCCTGGCGAAAAGAAAATGGGTCCGGCAACCTTGTAAACAGATAGCATCAGGTAGTCTTGATGTCCTTCCTTCATACAATTTGTTTAAACGACTTCAAAGGTTTGTTTGCCTCACAAATGTTAGGAATACCCTCGGAAGAGAGTAGCCGAGGCCCCATTGATATGCCGTTGAATGGGCAATTGTTGCGGTACGTATATGTATGAAAAAAGTTTCTACAATATGGGGGACGGAAGCCAGGTAGGAATTTCTCATTCGCTGCAGTAAATAAGGGTGAACAAAAATTGTGAAACATCACACAATTTAACGTGTGTCACACAAAAATTCTGGCTTCCGTTGTACGTTGGAGAGCAGATCTCCAGCTGGCAAGGTATTCTCTAGCCATGCCAGTGTATATTGTGCTGAGCACTTGCCACAAGGAACTTGGCTTGATTGTGTGTCCCTTGGCCACTATCACTGAAAATTCGGCAGTTCCGAAAAGAGAAGTCAACATCAAGTCGGATGTTGTTTCTATTGAAAAATGTTATTTTTTCCCTACAGATAAATGATCATAGCAATGGCAATGATAAGTGAATTATAGTGAATTGATATCCAGTCGGTGTTGCTGCCTGTCTGAGTGGCCAGAGACTGCAAGCTGCCTCCTTGATAAGGGACAGAGGAACTTCTGAGGTAGCTGAGCTTTCCCAGCAGTCGAATCGCAACTACAGGGAGCCAGCTGGCGCTCCAGCGCTACAGGGTTGTCTGCTTTGCACAACTCATATCGAACTTCGAACAACAAAAACCACAACGAAACAACACCAGTGGACACAATACGAACTCAAAAACTAGGGAACCCAAAAACGAAAGAACAATCGAGTGCTGGCAGACAGGATTTAGCTGTACGACCTGGTACACTCCAGCACATTCCCGGAAGGACCCGAAGTCATAGTCAAGTGGGCCTCAGCTGTCATCAGTGCTTCAGACTCATCAAACTCATCCTGTGATCTCTAAGATCGCTGCGGCACTTTGCCGGGGCATCCAGCCCCCTGTGACCGGAAAGCATATCGCTGCCTCGGACTTTTCAAATGCATCTAACACCGGAGAAGAAAACAACGAAGCTGTGCCTTAACATGCAACCAGGTAGCCAGTCGCGTTTGAGCATGAGCTCCAATGCCAAGCATCAGCTGTCCGTCTTCTCGGAATCACCTGCACTCTTGGATAGAAATGACCCTACCCAACAGCTGCTAGAAGAACTACATGAATGCTCCGAAGTCAGCCATATAATCGACTTTCTGTCTGTACAGAGTACCCCCTTTCCAAAGGTTAAATAAACAAAGGATTCCCAAAACTTTTCACGTTGACGCCTTTCAGCCAAGTTGCCAGGCAGGACCCCCTCTTCGAAGGCTTCTTTCTTTCTGCCAGTGCCCGGAGACCTAAGGCATGGGAAAACAACGATAATGTGGTAGAAGTGGGCTCGCAAAGTGACTGTATAGATTTTATTACAAGAGTGGTTTAACCCGAGACAAAAACCAGGGCTGCCATAACACATGGCCCACTAACTTTTGTTCAAGTGACGTTGCCCGATTGCTGGATTCAGACTGCCAATCACCATCTCCACCATCTCCACCATTTGAGTCTTCAGAGCTTCCCTTGCAACGGCAAGCATTCTCAAAAAGAAGCAAAGGTCAAGTCATGATTTGTGGGAGCTTTGCTGCCTCAAATCACTGCAACGACTTCGGCAGAGGCCACAAGTCTATGGTATGACTATATATCAATATGCCCCAAGCGCCTCGGCCTTCTGTTGAGAACCGTCATTTGAGAAGCCGTTGCCTTGGGCCAAACGTAAAGGCCCCATGATTGAACATGTCAACTACATCAGCAATCAACACAAAATATCACAAAATCGTTTTCCCTCCAAAAAAAGAGGGAAAGTCAACTTTGCAAGAGCACCGACCCAACACCCTCCAAAATGTCTGAAAGTCGGAAAGTGTCAAACGTCTCACAATTCGAGACAAAAAAATATCAAACACATCCCAATGGGCCCTTAAGCACTAGATCCCCACATAGCAACCCACCCCATCCCTCTGGGTTGCCCGGACCTTTGTCGGAGCCTTCTTCGGAACCTCCAGAGCCACTCTCACCCATGCCGTTGGCTCCAGCTGCAGAGCTCTTGTCGGAGCCGTTGGAGTCACCTCACCATGGGTCGATGGGTCGATGGTGAAAAAACACAAGGGTTTCGAGTCCACGTTTCATCCTACATTGAATTCATCTGCAACAAAATATACGCCCAGCCTCCAGATCCAGATCCTGCAGGAAATTGTACCAATTGTCAACAACAAAGAAGAATGAGCAGGTGAGACGAACAGCTTCATTGACTCAGAAATCTGTAATTAGAGGCTTTGGAGTATCTTGCACAGTGCCCACAAGTAACATTTCAACTTCACTCAGCACTCATCAGCAGTGAATATCTACACCATGCAAGGTCTGTCTGTCCTGAACCTGTGGTTGTGGAACTGCCATGAGTTGTGGTTGAATCGCCAGCCTGAGTCTGAAATGAAATCTTCATCTTCATGCTTCACATGTTTCAAATCAAATGCATCTTGTTATTTCCAACAGCCATCAGATCCGATCGCTTAAAAACATCCAAGCAAACTTGCGCCAAGGCACCGTTGATTGGACGTTTTCCTGTGGCTTTGCGATCTTTTCGAAGCGCTCCACACTGATGTTGTGTCCAGCCACTGTCTGATTCGCACCATGAGCTAGAATCTTCTCCACCTAAATTCAATCCAACAAGTTACTATTGGAGATGACCACAAATTTCTGAACTTTTCTGGCAATTGTTGAATTTTCCTATTGAATTTGCCGTTGGAATCCAGGAAAATCCTGAGGTCACTGACGCTTTGTGGAGAGTCCATAACAATGAACCCAAGACCTAAGCAAAAACAGCAAGTAAGGAATGAAATGCCTGCTGAGAACCAGGATTGAAGGCAAGGATGGTCTTTTTCTTCTGACTTCGATTGCAGCTACACTCTCAACACCACGTACCCATTATGCCTGTATTAAGTTTACCTACGTGAAAAACGTATATCGAACTTGTCAAGGGACATTTTCCCTTCTGAGGGCACCACTGCCAGGCCGAATTCGAGACTGCGCACCTTGTCGACGGAAAGGCTTCACCTGCACCACATGAGACCATCAACTGCACCACATGAGACCATCAACTGCCAGCAGCTTGCATTGCCTTGGAGTGAGCCACCAGCACTTTCACGACCCTGCCGTACTGCTCATAATGAGCACTCAGCACGTCCTCGCAAAAGATTCAGGTTCTGACATGGATAGAATGAGTTGCAATCCAGGAAGCAGGGGAAATCATTGCTCAAGCCATTCAGGGAGGCATGGCGGTCACTTGCGACCATAGAATCCGGTCACTTGCGACCATAAACAAAAAAACGGGATTTGGGTCACTTGTGACCACAAAGTGCGGTCACTTACGACCACAAAAAGTGACTTTCGCTGACAGGGCCAACAAAACCCAAAAATGCATGCGGTCACTTGCGACCACAATCTGCGGTCACTTGCGACCAAAAATTGGAATCGCTTGGCCTGGGTGGGTGGGGTGGGTGGGGTGGGGTGGGATGATCACGTACCTTGCACTTGCACACACCCTAGCCGAACACATCACTTGTATTCATGGGTGGGTGGGGTGGGTGGGGTGGGATGATCACGTTCCTTGCACTACAAAGCTACTACTCCAGTACTACTCCGGTACTACTCCGTACTACAAAGTTTTACTCCGGTCCAGTACTACTCCAGTACTACAAAGTAATACTAGTACCAAACAATGCGCTTGCCGCGAAAAAGTGACACCGCAACAGTTCCTGCGGTCACAAGCGACCAAAAATTTCGGTCACAAGCGACCAAAAATTGCGGTCACAAGCGACCCTCCGCCCATTCAGGGACTATAGAGACAATGCTACAAGCGGGTGCTTTTGATTCTTCGAAACTTTGAGTGAACCAAATTTGAGAATTCCAACAGTAGATGTCTAGCTTTTTAGCATCTAAGAGTCCTTTAGGAAATATCAGGAAGCATCCCACAGGAGGTTTCAACCGTGCACCGTGGCAATGCCTTCAAAGATTTGTCACCTACCATGCCATCATGCATTCTCCCCTTATAATCCTTGGACTGGAAGCCCATGCCATTGATGCGGCGCCTCGTGGAGCAGCGTCATAAATTTTGAAATGGCAAACGATGCTCTATTCATCAAGATCATACAAGTACGGGCTTGTTCATAGCGTGGCTATTGCTGAGAAATGTCAACGTAGCCCGGCTGAAGCAGGAATCCTGAAAAACCATCCGAGTCTGGGTTGCCGTACGCGATGAACACACACCTGGGATCAGGAGTTCTCAAAAACAAAAGGAATTGAACGCTTTCACTACCATAAAAAATGGGAAATTTCAAACAAGTCAAGATCCAGCGGTTTGCAAGCTCTCATGGACTGAGCTTTCCAACTTCGGATCTTCCGTCTGAAGCTGCGTCAAATGCATCCCCAAGGTGCTCTTCTTATCCTGGCAGATGCATTGGAAATGGAGCGGCCATGGACCAAATCCGCGAAAAAGTTTTAGAAAGGAAGCCCTCAACATGCAATGCCAAGCAAATCAAACCTTGCAAATATGATGGTGATGAGTCGATGAGCATGGATTGAATTGGTACACAAGCGTGGCAGATTGGCCGCATGAAGGCTTGCTTTCTCTGCACAACTTGATGGTGGAGAAGAAGACTGCGCTGCTTCCTTGCGGCGCGTCTACTTGAAATTTGTATGTTGTTTTCCAGAGAACAATTTTAAAAAAAAACTGTTCTGCCCTAGAAGCTGAAGCCCTCACTTTCAGAAACCATTGACGCAAGTCAGAACCACATCGCACTAGCTGGTGCAGAATGAAATGTGCATGGAATGAATGCAATGTGCTTTTAGGGAAAAACAAAACCTAACAAATTTGGTGGATTCTCCCATCACTCTTACCCAGCGTCCTCATTCTCAGAGTTGAGCCAGCCTCCGGCAAAATAGCAAAAATGTGAACTCGGAAGTATGGCCAAATATCAGGACACTCCAACATCCACAAGTTGGTTCACCCACAGCATCAGAAACTCAAGGCTTTTTTTTGGAAAATGAAGATGCGTAGTTATTTCCTATTCATTCAGAATCTTTTGCCAAGCATGTGATTTAAAAAGAAACATTGGAATACAAGCTAAACTGAGTTGCAGCTTCTTCAGCTTGCGAGAAAAATATTGGATGCTCTGGGGCGGATGCTGAGGCAGCGTTTGTCCCACATTTGTTTCTAGCTGCTAGATTTGATGGTCATCAACAAAGGTGGCACTGCAACTATGAAACTGTAGGCAGTCTGTTGGAAACTAGGATATCAAAAAATGACAGGTGATTTTTTTGACAGCTAGGCCTTTCTTCTTTTGAACATGATTAGCACGATTCTGAGCCTCAGGTGTGTCAGTGATCATCCTCGATCTGCAATGCCTTCTCACCAACTGGTTCACTGAAACTCAGCATCCCACACGGGCTGCGTGCTTCATGTCCATGTTACCATTGCTTGGAATCTTGTCGTGTCCTGACATCCAATTGCATCTTCCACGAAGGAAAAACGCAACACAACATGCACCACACAGGCTCTGCGATTTCAGGAACACTTCCAGATTTACGGCTTCCACTCGAGTTGTTGGCTTTTTGAAGGCAAAATGATCTAGGCAGTTCCATGTTTTCGCTTTGGACGATGAATTGCACTAGAAACTTGCCTGCAGCGAGGTTTCCCGCAGCGCCTGGCATGCCCATGTGACCTGCAGATGGACGCGAAATTCATCACCTATGCACAGTATCCATGATAGCTATTTGAGCTGTTGAGTCCTGAGTAAAAATGGCTGAATCAGTAAGCTTGAGGAGGTTCTTGGTGGTTTAGTATGGTTGTCATTGTTATTCATTATGCAACTGTAACTCCGGGAAACCTCTACTCGACCTCAAGATTCAGCTCTGGCTAAGCCCTCTGGCCATAGGAAGCCAAAGACTCTAAAGGAGATGGGCAACCTGGATCTGGCCTCGGGCGGGTGGCAACTGGTCCTATGGATTGAAATCTGGAAATTATGTGGAATCCTGGAATCCTGAGCCACCCAGAAAGAGATGTCGTTGGCGATCATTCAACACTCAAAAAAACACAAACATTTACATACCACCCATGGCTTCCAAAGACCGAAACGCACTCGCTCGCCACCTTTCAAACATTGGAAACTGAGCTGTTGACATGCCGGGTGGCCAGTCCAGACCAGGGGCAGGAACATATGCAGGCATCGACGGCATAGATGCCATAGCTGTAGCTTGTTGCGACGATTGCAACTGTGGCACCTGCTGGGCCTTGCAGTGAAGATCTGCATAATCTGCATGCCAATTCCCACTACTTGTAGGGCCAATCAACCAAAGAACTTCAAAGAACGGTGTTCTTAGAAACAGAGCTGGGCTCCAAGCAACATAAGCAACATTCATGAAGCGATTAACCATCCTCGGAGTTTCAAACAGAGCTGCAGAGGGTATTGCCCCACTTGAAATCATGTTTGGGGTGTACAATGATCCCGAATCCTTTTCAAACCCTTTGAATGAGCTACCGTGTGGTAAGTCCATGTAAGTCCTAAATCAACGGTTCAAAGTTCAGATCCCAGATTTCCTTTCAAAGTTGACATCTGACAATCCAGAGATTGCATCTTTCTAACAAACTCAACATCGTTATCTGTTCTCAACACGGCCAATCTCAACCCATCTGCAGCACCAGCTCGAAGAGTCAACCCCAGCCATTTCCGCCACACAAGCATCTTCTGCCAGTTTTTCGTTCAATCTCTTTTTACTTTTCCAACATCTTACCACATCACATCACATTCCCAGCATCTTGCTGCTTAGCATCTCTTGCATTTGCTGCAGCTTTGGTTGCAGCTCTTGCATTTGTCGCTGCCTCAAAAATATAATTTTCGGGAAAGGCTAGGGGTGCACGCACAAAAAATTTGCATCGAAACCAGGAGCCAAGCATTTGTTGGAGCTGCTGCATCTGCCGCAACTGTTGCAGCTGAGTCCGCTGCTCCTAGCGGCGAGTTGGAAGCAACGTCATTTAATGAAGTCAGATCTGAAAAGAAAGCAACAAAGGCAACAAAGCAAACAAACACTTGCAGTTGTGGTGCAAGTACTACCTTCAGAAAGAATGTCCTGCAGCCACTTATCAACCTGCTCGCAGGCAAAATGCGAGAGAAGGGTCCTTGGCACCGTGCAGGTTGCGGTCCAACACGTAGAAACTTTCTAGTGGACTACAGCTTGACTGACAAGACAAGGGGCTGTTGCTCCGAAGTCAGGCTTTGCTCGGGCATGGTTGCCCGCACCTGCAAATGGGTTGCAAACGGTCGCACATGGTTGCACTGGGTGAAGCAAAAGATTCACAGAGAATGCCTAACAAGAAGGTCGACAAGATTTATGTTAGTCAATGCTTCGAAAACAAAAGCCCATTATGCAACGAGGCAGGGTTTGCAGAAAAATATCAAAATAAAACACTGGTTTGGCGTCAGTCCGGTAGCCTGATCGTGTTGTCCTAACAAGCGAAAAATCTCGGCAAGCTTTGCCAACTGGACGCTGGGAGGAACCTCCACGCCACGCAAAGAAAGTGCAATACATTTCTGAAGTGGAATCTGTCACAACTAGGCAACACTAGCGCTTTCGAAGACAGCCCTGCCAGAAAAGGGATGGATGCTGAGCTTTCCGGACATAACTATGACTGCGAAAAAGCTCTTTATTTATCTGCTCTAGACACCTACGAGCTTTTGTATTGCAGACTCTGCTGGAGCTTCTGAAAAGCTGTTAGGGGCATCTTTAGAAGTCACCCCGAAAGGCCTCCGCTTGAAGTCCCTTTCCTGGGTGCTTTGCGGAGATTGCATTCGGGTCCAAACCGAAACACGCAAAGTTTCGCTATCACTAAGAAAGTATGAAAAAGGTTGAGGCACCCTTGCTATGCTGCCATCATAGACGACAAACCGATGCCAAATCTCAAGCGCTTGGGCCCAGACCAGCATGAGATCCAGTAACCTCAGGAGGCACATGCCTCTGTCCATTGATTGGACCGGCAGGACAGGGCCACGCCGCAGCCTCAGGCTGATTTTGCTGCAAATTTTCACCCATTGCCACTTCTGTATTCGACACAAGAGAAGCGTCAGTGTTGTCGCTGGCACTCAAGACAAGCCCAAGCCTGTTCTACCGTTGGGTGTTGCCACTGTCGCTCAGGAACACTCCTCGGTGACACGGACGTGTAAAAACATCTCCTCCAAGACACAACTGAAGAAGATTCACAAAAAGCAAACACGGATAGCATTCCGCACTTGAAGCATCTTGAAGGCAAGTCTCGGTAAACCAGCTTTCAGAAGATTCTGCTGGGCTACTTGTTCCAGGAGACTCTGCAAAGCTGATGCCTGGCGTGCAACAGATTCTCACAATACCCATCCATCATATCTAGCAGCAGTGTATCTCAGCACTTCTGGCCGGATTTGAAGGAAATCCCACCCTGTGCTGCACACAGCCTCTGCGGGTACAGGAACACCAGCTGGCAGATTCTCTCTCTGTGATTGCGCTACAAAGTTGGCCTCCAAGACTCTTGCATGGACAACCGTCAGATCTACAAGTATGATTGGTGGGCAAAAGTGAGATTATTGTTACATATGTGTAGTTATTGATTCCGCGCCAGAACCAATGGAATGTGACAATCACAAGGACTGGTCGACCTGACCATTCTGACTGTTTTCGGAAAGTTCCAAGGAGCTGACCAGCTCAGTTAACGATGAAGCGAGGTCTTGAGCACGGAGCCCCTGACCAGGACTATGTCGGCTGCTGGCCTGGCCATGGCTATACCGCTATGTCGCTATGCCACCACGCTGGACATGGAGGTTTTTGTGGACCGTGCCAGTGTGACCGAGCCAGGAGCTGTAGAAGAGGCCGACAAAGAAGACATGGGCCTGGAGGGTCAAATGGCTCAAACACTTTCGGGTGAGACACGGTGTCAAATGGTGCCTTCCAGCAACATACTTCAAAATTTTCACTAGATTGCCTCGACGGGAAGGGTCAAAAAATCACACTCCACTTGAGCTTGGGACTCTGTCCCGTTTGCTGACTCGGCGTCAGCATACGTTGCAGCATCAGCATGAGTATGCTTATGCCTGGCCAGCCAGCTATGTCCTTCATCAAGCAGGTTGCTCATTGTAACCAAACATGCAGAGTGCCTTGATCGAGGCTGGTGGAAGAGCTCCCTGCGCGCTTGCCCTTGGTTTAAGGCAACATGTCTGTATAGCTTTAAGTATGGATCATCTATGATCAGCTAGTTCGCAAGTTCACTTCTTGGGCGAGGACGGCCAGCAACGGTGTTGTGCCAGGAACTTTCCGCCGAGACCTTGTTCAGACTCTGGGGGTCAGCCTGGCGCCACAGCATCAGATGAAACACAAAATGAAACCTCAAAAACCATTGGTTTAGAAACAAACACGAAGCTTGGTGCAGGCAAGATTCCATGACCACGATCCCAACACCCTCAGCTTCAGCCTCAGCCAGACTCCAAAAGAAACCCATACATTTCAACCGCGTTTGCACGGAGAGATCTACATAAATAAATTGCATTCTCCAATCCTGCTGAGGTCGAGGCTTCCAGGGGAGGTTGAGTGTCGTACGGCACTCTCGAAACTTCGTCACCTGTGCACGTATACCCAGACACTTCCGCTTCCTTCAAACCTTTCAACTTGAGATACATGTTAAAGGATGGAGGTGCCTCCGTCGTGGCAACAGTGACTTCAGCTGCACCACGAATTTCGAAAAGCGCGGCTGCGGAAGGCATACAGCTCCAAGGTAAAAGTTCCAAGAGTACATGGTTTCATGATGGTTCCATTCAAAACCTAAAATGAAAAACAAAATCAAAAAATATATCAAACGGAAAACAATTGTTTTTTGCACAATACAATTACAAAAACTGCAGATTAAAAATTCATAATCCAAGGAACACCCTCTGTGTGCAAAATACATTTTGAATGTGTTTTAAAGAAATACGACCACGAAACAAACAGTCCAACTCTGATTTGCTAGGTATCTACCAGTTGTCTTCAAAAAGGTGTGTTTTTCAATGCTCAGATTGAAACAAAACAACAAAATTTGTCCACATGCACTACCACAACATTCAAATATCAAGCAACGATGAAAATGACTGACAATATATTCATGATGCAAGGATTAGGATGAAAAATCACTACCACCTGTAAAAGGGCAACTCAATGAATGCAGCAACTTCATAAACTTGCATTGGAAGAACCTACGATGTTGAAAGACATGTTTTTCACGAACGACGTTTCGTCGCAGGGTCCTTCTAAAAATTGTGGCGTATATCATCATGTCATCATCATCATCATTCATCATCATCATCATCATCATCAAATATCCTCATCATGAAATATCATCATCATCATCATCATCATCATCATCATCATCATCATCATCAAATATCATCATCATGAAATATCAGCATCATCATCATCATCATCAAATATCATCAATCAAATACCATATATCTTAAATCAAATTTCATATATCGAATATCNCCTTTCAACACGTATCCTTTCATGAGTATCATTGCTACTCGGCGGGAATGGCAATAAAAAAACATTTTTCCTTCAATGTCTTTGCAACTTTATTACTTGAATATAAATTGTATCGCGCGCGTATGAACATGGAATTCATTGCCAGCTATTCACCTGCTTGCTTGCTTGCCTGTTGTTTGCGTAAATTATTTTTTATTTCTCTATTCTGCCAGGCGGGACCCATGTAAATCTTCTCTGAATGATGATCTACACCGGAGTCACCGGAGTCATATCGGATAGACCACAGGTTCTCAATGAGAAATTCAGGCTTTGTGGCACGTAAAACTGACAACTCACTCAGTTCATATGGTGTTTTTACTGGTTCAGCCGTGTCTTCCCGAAAATAAACCCATTGAGACATCATCCCCACAATCTTCAATCAGTGCATCCCATCTCTCTCGCTTCAACTCACGTTCAACCTGTGGATCATCTTCTTCTCGGTTTCTCTTGGAAGGTCCTGCAGAAACACCTACATGGGAAAACCGAAGTAATGAAGCACTGACGTGTGCACCAGAATCAAGATGATGCCATAGCCTTCGTACATAGAGCCATGCAGCCATCAGGGAAAAAAATATCTTCATAGCCTTCCAAGTCACCACCCCCTGCACAAATACCTGGGAGGACCGGGTCAAAGTGGACGATTGTAATTGTGTTTTCTGTGTGCCGCACACAACAAGTTGGGAGAGTTTCTGACACTAACATACCTTTGTCGGCTCACCTCCACCAGCAGCTCCGCCTCCTGCCAAAATTTGAAAGGCGCTGGGAGAAAAAGGGAAACCTTGCATGCACGGACCTCCGCCACCTCCAACAGCACCTTCACCAGCACCACCGCCCCTGCAAAGACTGTGGCTCCGTGCCTTCCTCACCTGGAAACTAATTTGATTTTTTTTTTGCTGGAAGCTGCTTGGGTTTATCCCGGGCGGAGCGCCCTTCAGTCAGCTGAACAAAGGTGTTAGAGACGCTGTGTCTGCAACAACCAAAAGAGATGTTTAACATCAATAAATTATGCAAAAACGTGCATAAGGCCACAAGTACCAAAGTACTTACAAGTCAAACAAACACAACGAGGAACCGAGACAAAACACAAACAAAGGAAGAGGCTCCAAAGATTCCTAAGTAAAGCAGCGTCGCCATAAGGCAAGATGCAACCGCAGGAAGAGGGCTTTGGTGAAACCCGGAGGAAGCACCTGTGCCAGAGTGGGGAGTGCAACCAAAGGAAGAGGGCTTTGGTGAAACCCGAAGGAAGCACCTATGCCGGAGCCAGAGTGGTCATCGGAATCCATGGAGAATGTTTGAAACATCTCATGTAGTTAGTGGCCATAACAAAAGAAAGGGTCTTCATAGAGAAACCCAACTTACGCAAGAGAAGAAGTGCGAGGAAAACCCTCGAGCAATTCCACTCCCGCAGGTGAAACATAGTGAAACGTGAAACTGCACCCACCTCAGAGTCCACTCAGTTTATCTTGGCTTGCCGAAGCAAAGACAGCGTAGAAAGCGCGGAAAGCAGCCAAAGCGAGGCCCAGCCAGGCATTGGTCGCAGCGCTATTCCAGAAGCGGCTCAAAGTGGTGGCATTCAAAAGCCCGGCGCGAGGGCCATACTCCAAACAGCGCAAAACTATGCGCAGCAGGCGGTGTCGTAAGGGGGCAATATAAAAAGGGGTAAGGTGAATTATGAAGTAGGAAGGGAGAGGGTGTAGTGGTGAGAAGATAATGTGCGGGGACACGGGATAAAATGGTTAGAGAAAGGAGCAGTAAGGGAGTGCTGTGAACAAGTGTGGCGAACAATGGATGGATAAAGTTATAGAGGGAGAGTATGGAGTTTTTTTTTCCCCCAAAAACGAATGAAGGTATAAATGAAGTTGTGTGAATTGACCTTAAATAAGGTAGGGTAGAGAGGCTGCGATGTTACCAAGAGGTGAGGTGTGGTCGATGGTAGGAGGCAAAATTGGACAATAAGAATGTAGAAGAATATGGGTGGTAAAATGTTAGAGAGAATGACGAGTTCAGGAGAATGGGCCGGACAATACCACTGAGCCTACGTCATCCAGGAGGAAAGGAGGGAAAGATAAAGCAATATAAGTCAAAGGGCGGAAAGTTTCATTGGAACTACGTAAGAGGAGAAATAAGAACAAGTGATGTAGATTGTGCCAAGAAACCAAGAAGGGCGAGATGGTAGGAAACATGCGCCCTGAAGTAGTGAGGAGAATGCCAAGAGACGTTGAGCAGGTGGTCCACGACATGCATCGGCATAGTTGGCGCCAGCGGCATAGGCGGCGCATAGGAACAGCGCTCCTGGGTAGCTGCGAAGCATAGGTGGCACCAAGCGAGAGGCGCCCGACATGGCGACGAACGGCCACTTTGGGCAAAGCCACTTTGGGCAAGCACCTTGAGAGAAATGAAAAAGAAGGGGAAGGAGAGGGAAAAGGGAGGGAGAGGGAGGAGGCAGGGGAGGCAGAAAAAGAAGAGGAAGGCGGAAGGAAAAGAAAGGAGAAGGAGAAGAAAAAGTAAAGCGACGAGCCGGACAATATGCCCAGGCTGGCCGCAAAGGGAGCTTAGGGGAGGGAAGAGAGGACGTAAATAAATGCCAGTACAGGAAGCGAGAGAGCATAAAAACAGAGAAAGGTAGATCAGAGAGCCCGACAGCGAGCCGGACAATATGCCCAGGCTGGCCACGGGGGAGTGATGGAAGCAAAATATTGTCGAAAGGAAAAAGTTTATGGTCGGCGAGGACGGCCCGGGGGAGGTGCGAACACGGTAGGTGGAGCAATGCCTTTACCATGGGATTTGCCTTTAGTAGGACCCTTAGCAGAACCTGTGGGAGTGACCCCTGAAGAATGTTTGGAAAAGCTTTTAAGGGGGTCCAGGGGTCAGAGGTGGCCAGTCGGGGGGGAAACTTCACCTGGAAACTAATTTGAGATGAAGACCTGTGATAAGATTCCGGGTGGCTTGTTCGACATTAGTGTGAAGATAATGGCATACTTCTCAATTGAGTCACTAAGAAGTGGTCACACCTTTAAACGATCGTCATGACACAGAAGCAATCTTCCAATTCTTCCATAACGTCCTCTCGGCCCAGCAGCTCACAGTCAACTGGACCATTGTAATGCCAAGACACCGAACTTCCCACACCTCTGAGCCGCCTGAGGATGACCTCGTCAAGGTCCTGCCACGCACCAGCTACCCTGCTCTCCCGACCTGGATCGATAATCTTGTCACGAAAATTAACCACTTAGTGCGATTGCTCACCAACGCAGATGACTTACCCCGCTCGGCTCATGGTTGGGTCTTCTTACGTGCTTTGCGCAGGTACGACGGCCCAGCTGTCCCTGGAAACCAAGACCCCCAAACAAACCAAATCGTACATTCCCACCCTTTCTCCCTCACCTCCCGCAATTCTGCCATCGATTTCACCGAAAAAGTCCTGGGGGGTATGGCCGCTTATGATCGCCGCAAGCGTCTCACCCTTGGCGAAGCTATCGACCACAACAACAAGGCGTCCATCGTAGTGGCATTAACCTCCCAACTCCCCAAACGCGTCTTAATATCGATCCACCAACCCGTTCCTAGAGCACACCTCAACACGGTGGATCCAATCCCACTCGCTGCCCTTCCCCCCTTTGGTGTCTATTACTGACACACCACCACCTTCCAGCGTATCCTCCGAGAAGGAATTCGACCGGGGGTACACTCTTCCCGGGCTACGGACCCCCGCCACATCGCCATCAAACTCCAGGCCTCAAGAGAAGACACAATGTCCAGAGAAGTCCTCACCTCACCTCTTAATCAAAGGCGATTCTCTGGGCCATATTCGTCACTCTCCTCTCTACTGCCCGTTCCAGCTCACAATGGTTTTGGGTTGACATCGAGAATAACATCGTGGGTGCTCCTACTATCCCATTGGAATCCGCCCACTTTCACTGCGCCCTCTCACTCGACAATGATAGAGTAGTCCACCAGCTTCCTACTGCAACAGATCCGCGCTCCCGTGGACGCTCCATCGGGGCCCCAGCACCGGTTCCCACCAACCCGTCAACCGAAGTCACAATGAATACCAACGCTGATGTCCGATTGCAGCTCCTCCTGCAACCGAGAAACACCGTCACTCCAGCTTGCTGCGGACGACATACCAGGTGCCACGGCTCCCCCAGAGGAAGAGGAACCGGATCTCTTGACTCTACCACTAACGCAGCGTTCGGCCGTCTTCTAACTGCTCTAGAACACCCTGCCAAGGCCAGCTCTATCATGGACGCTCCCCTTTACACAGTCTCACACTCATCCATGGACATCTCTGATCCTGGATCTTAAAGACCTGATGCCAGACCTCGATCGACACTACCACCATCAGCTCTTGGTTGGCTGCTCCAAACTAATCCTCTCCACATCACACCCTACATAGTCGTAGATCAATTCCTATACAGCCTTGCCCTCACAATCACTAACATCCTTACTCCCTCTAACTCCCAAGTGGACCTCCCAGAAATTGACTCGTTTTTCTTCCATCCCACCTTCTAGCATCGACATCTTATTCATGGTACCAACCTCGCCTCTCCCTCTTTCTTCGATACCTCCCTAGTCGATACACTCGCAGTAACCAGCTCTGCAGTGGAGCACCGTAAGAGTTGCTAAAAGCCGCACAAAAGGACGCGCTGCTACTCGCCTAGTCACCTCATCATACATCTGCCGCCACGAAGCGCTTATATGCTTGCCAGCCACTCCGACCTAGCCAAGATCACCTCTGACACAACAGGTTCGGAAAGAAGCAATCCTGCTCCCAATTCCAAGTACGGCAAAAGGCGCAGTTCCGCTCGCCACAACACCTTGCACAACCAAAAGTGGTCACCGTCTCTAACACCGACATTATCAATCGAAAAATTACCTGGACTCTTCGGTTCCCTTTATCCGCTCCGAGGGAAGGCGATCCGCAAATTCATCGCTTCGCGGACCTGGCACTCCACGCCTCCAGCCATCGTACAGCGACGCTTCGCAATGCCCTTCAACTAGCCGCCACCACAGCTCCACTAGACTATGATCCATTCAATGCTTCATCCGCCCTCTAACCCAACTAACGATGACAACAACGCCACACAAAGGCCACTCGCTCCGTTCTCCGCTGCTGTTATCCAATGGCTCCGAGAGAGCTACCCATGTTTCATCACGTCTCTTCTCCGACGCTTCTACCCGCCCGTATTGCCCGAAGGCACTATTTCTGTTTTTCAGCCGCAAACTCAGCTTTTTCCTATGCATCCGACTCATCGCCTAACACCAAGAGGACCAACTGGAGGCAATCTCTAAAGCCAAAAATTCATTCCTTAGAGCCAAGAAAAGCGATAGCTTCTCCTGTCACCGTCTCAAAGTCGATCTACCAGCGCCCGCTACTTCTGACCCAGCTGGCTCGTCTCACACCGCCTAGACTCAGCAAGTCTTTCCCGCTGCTACCCTCAAGGTCCGTTCTCGTCCAACCTTCGAACGCAACCGCACTCCCAGAGCAACCTCTAACGCACTACTCCATCCAGTCTTACGATTACGAATTCTCGCGGTTTCCAAACGCCATCAGAGCCCCACCAAGTACTCACAAGGGCACAGGTGAGGGTAAGCTCTCCGATTGCCTGCCACTCCACATCCCGGGCAGAAACAAAGAAAAAGGAAAATTAACCTAAAGGCTCCGAGAAACTCCGAGAAAGGCTCCAACGAAGTTTCCGAGAAAGGATCCGTCGGCTTTGGAAAAGAGACAGAAAGGGTAAAAGCAAAGGCAAGAGAAAAGGAAAAGGCCACAAATGGCTCTTACACGAGACATCTCTTCTCTTCCTGCAACGGCATCATATCACTGCGTATGGCAGCGGCTCCGCCATACAGGTGCACCTGCTTGCCCTCGCTGCAAATCTGCCTCCCTACCAATGCTCACTTTAGTACCATAATACGTATGGTTGGTACTGTGGCTGGTAGCGGTGCTCCAAGATTCGTTTGGAAGTCGGCTGGACTCGCCCTCTTTCGTTCTTTGACAGTTCTCTTGTTGGGCCCGTCCACTGGTTGACGCTTCCACTGCATTTGCCAACATTCATCGTGTTTCACATCTACAATTTCTTCGGGCTCCAAGACAATGGTTTTATCTAAGAGAGAGAGAGGTTGTTACCAGGACCAGAGTTGGCACTTTGGTTGCTGTGTTTCTTCGAGAGCACCAGGCAGCATTCGCCATGAATGGACTATCAGTCTCATTACTCTAACTTGCAAAAACCGGTGGACCGGTTGTTAGACATGCACGCTCTGGGCGGTGCCATTACTAGTCATTTGCTCCAATGACACGGAATACCTGCGACCTTCACCCACAATCTTCGGATTGATCTTCGGATTGAAGACTTTTTATTACGCTGTTGTTTGTTTATTGTTCAACCTCAACATAGTATCCAAAGGCACTCTCTGGGAGACTGCTAGGATTACTCTGTGTTTACAGATGGCATGTACAGTTGTCACCTAAATACAGACACCAGATAACTCGATTGTTTTATAGTTAGCGCTGACAGAAGCGCGACCGCCCGGAACAACGACCTTCGTTGAGCCATGCAGCCATTAGACAAAAAAAATCAATTGAGTCACGAAGATCCGGGCAGGAGCAACATTGTCACCAATAACAACATATCCTATGGCGAAACAGTTGAGATTAGAACTCAGAGCTTGACTGCGTTCGAAGACTCTTCACAAGATACTTCACTGTGTTGACTCAAAAACGCGAAATCAGAATCATCTCGGTTCCAGCATGTGGATGGAGTCTTATCCATGGGCATCCAGTGCAAGGAACAACTTTACTGACTTGTCATGCCTGCAGCCCATAATGTGTTCAGAATGCAACTGACATTTGCCTTTCCATGCATCTTAACATCAAAGAACGTGCCAATTGCTGTTTGACAAGTTCTCACTGCATGTGGCTCAAGGTCAATGTACTTTTGGCCATTGACGTACAATTTCTTGACATCTGAACTTCAAAAAAGAAACTTCTGCATCTATAGTTTTCAATCCCACTCGAATTTCCAGTAGTTGACCGACCATGTCTCGTACTCGCCCGGCAATGCAGGAAAAAAAAACATCTGAACTTCAGTTTTTGACATTTTCACTTCCGAATCGCCACGGCGACGTACAATTTTTCGACATCAGAACTTAAGAAAGAATGTCAGGCGACATGTTAGAAAGATATGTCGGAAGATATGTCAGAAAGAATGTCAAAAGATGTTTCAGAAAAAATGTTAGAAGATATGTTGGAATGGAATGTTAAAACACGCGCCTACGATTCGCAGATTCCAGGACTGCCGATGTTCAAGAGGGGCATTCAGATGGACATCGCAAGTGCGTACAGGATGTCTTTTACTGGACGTGTACCCCCGAAAAGAGCGACATTAAAACAGCTATAAAGGTTTCTGTCTACATGCCATGAACGTGATAGTTGGGCTTGTAGGTGACACGAAACACTTCCGCCAAAAAGAGGATTTGCTGAACCCGTCGAGCTTGAACAGTTGATTTCTGCTTTCTTAGTGGGTCTGCTTATTTTAGGGTGAAATCATGGCTGTAGTGAGGTTAGATCCAGCTAGTTAACATTTTCGAATGCATTGACATCATAGAGGTTGGTGGCCAGCTACATGATCTTGCTGCGGTCACAGTTAGTGGCCATAGTCGCCATGATCTTGCTGTGGCACAAGATTCAAGTGGTCATCTGTTTGACATCATATTGCTGTGGTTAGTGGCCAGCTAGTTGACATCATCTTCCTGTGATCAGAATGTGTCATGCAGTTGACATGATCTTGCTGTTGTCAAGAAGTAAGTGGTCATCTATTTGTCATCATCTTGCTGTGGTGAGAAGTTAGTGGCCAGCTAGTTGACATCAGCTTGCTGTGGTCAAGACGTAATTTGTCATATAATTGACATCATCTTGCTGTGGTCAAGACGTAAGTGGCATCTAGTTGACATGATGTTGCTGTGGTCAAGAAGTAAGTGGTCATCTTTTTGTCATCATCTTGCTGTGGTCAGAGGGTAGTGGCCAGCTAGTTGACATCATCTTGTGGTCAGAGGTTAGTGGCCAACTAGTTGACATCATTTTGATGTGGTCAAGACGCAAGTGGTCATCTATTTGACATCATCTTGCTGTGGTCAGAGGTTAGTGGCGAGCTAGTTGACATCATCTTTTTGTGGTCAAGACGTAAGTGGTCATCTAGTTGACATCAGCTTGCGGTGGTCAAGAAGTAAGTGGTCATCTATTTGACATTAACTTGCTGTGGTCAATGGTTGTTGGGATGGTCCACACCAACGGGGCCGCAGTGTAGGTTTGTAGAAGGGTTGTTGGGGGGGGGCCACAAAAACCAACGAGGCTGTCTAGGTCTAGGTTTTGCGCAAAAGAGAAGAAACAAAGGAGAAGGTTTGCAGATTGGTTGTTACAGGGGGGCACACCGGGCCCGCGTCTAGGTTTGTAGACTGAGGTAGAAACAAAGAAGAAGGACGGGGCCTGAGTGATTGTTTGGTCCTTGTTGTTGTTGTTGTTGTTGTTGTTGTTGTTGTTGTTGTTGTTGTTGTTGTTGTTGTTGTTGTTGTTGTTGTGGTTGTTGTGTGTGTGTGTTGTGTGTGTGTTGTTGTGTGTTGTGTGTGTGTGTGTGTGTGTGTTGTTGTTGCGGTTGTTGTTGTTGTTGTTGTTGTTGTTGGTGGTGGTGGTGGTGGTGGTGGTGGTGGTGGTGGTGTTGTTGTTGTTGTCGTTGTATGTCGTGTTGTTGGTGTTGTTGTTGTATGTCGTGTTGTTGGTGTTGTTGTTGTTGTTGTTGTTGTTGTTGCTGCTGCTCTTGTTGTTCTTGTTCTTGTTGTTGTTCTTGTGCTTGTGTTCGTTGTGGCTTTGAGTTTTGCTTTGAAATTTTGTTCGTATTATCTCGAAACAAGCAGACCATTTGTTTTGTTGTGAAATGCGAAGAACATTGAAATGTGGATTGAAAAACTTTCATGGACCAAAGAAAATAAAAAATTAGTAATTAGTAATTAGTCGGCGTTATTTCTTCCCCTTAAACACAGAAGACACCGGAGGCCAGGGCCAGGAACAGAAGATACCAAGTGCCAACGCACCCAAACACAAACAAAACATGATGAAATCGCACACGGATTTTTTAGTGATAATTGATACATTGATACCTTAGTATAAGTTCATGCTGGAATTGTGGGTGAATGAGTCGCCAACGCCAAGTTAAGGTTGGGGTTGAAAGTCTTGTCAAGGACCCAAATCAATGCCCTTCTTCTCTAATTCTTTGCATTGAGGCGAAACAAAAATCTTTGTGACCTTAAGCGGCAAGTGCCACACTGATCAGGAAAACCATAGTTTTTGTTTGTTTTTGCTGAAGTTCATTTGATTTTTTGTGGATTGTCGTGTGGCAAGGGTCGTGGGCGACCCCGAACGAATAAAAATGGTCCGGTCAACAAAATCGTGGGGACAGCGAATTGGACAATTTTTGCCTAACGTCCCACGTTGCCACTGGTTGACGTTTCATAGCACCATCAACTTAGTACCTCTTGATGTGGAAAGTTTGCTTTTTGTCCTTTGCAGTCTGGTTGTGTTGTTTCATATTTTGATTGTGTTGTTTTTTGGGATTTCCGAATAGACCTTGCATCCGGCCAAGAGCGCAAACTGAGACACAACAACATATGCTCGCACCGTTGTTTGCCATCGATTCAACATGTATTCATTCACTCGGTGATCGAGTGCGCCCACATCTGTTTCGAAATATTGATGGTTTATGATGATTTCCAGGTGATGTGGTCAAAATTGAAGTTTGTGGAAAAACTTGGGATGGCATTCTTTTCGGAATTTTGTGCCGGGACGAACCCAGATTACCGAGCAAAACACTAAGCATTGTCAAAGATTATGAATCTCAGAACGCCGCTTCCGTCACTACCTTTTCGTTCGGAAGCGCCCTTTTGTTGCCGTCGACTCGAAAGCCTGCGTGGTTTGTACAAAGTAAAATGCGCTGCAAACTTTTGGGTATCAACGCTTTGTCGAAAGCAGGACACAGGAAGTGAAAGCAACATAATGATGCACTGACTCGATTTCAGAAAAACTTGAACGTACGCTATCGACAGCATATGGAAAAACGACACGATGATACTCAGTACACAGATTTGAAATGATAACGTATGTTCTTCATCGTCCGGCTAAATTTTCCAAGCCATTGTTTATTTCAGTGATGCAGCTGGCATCGCAAAATGAATGAAAACGCCATACGAATATTGAATGTACATCGCCGCAAATCAGCCATGGGATGAGTTCTGCCCCCGTGGCACAAACGCTTTGAACAAAACATCGAATACAATTGTGGTCTGCTAGGGATTTGGCACAATAATATTAATACAGTTGCAAAATCTTGCAAAGACTGTCACTGTATTGCCGGAGAAGCAGGGGATCAGAAGGAGAAACGTGGAGTTTCAAACTAAAAGCGTAGACTTTGAAACTAGTTTCACAAAGTGATGAAAACACTTTGTGCAACATATAGGTTAAACTTGTTTGCTCCAACAACAAAATGACACGGCGAAACAACGGGCTATTCGTGACCCATTCCCCAAAACGAATCCATTTACAAAGGCGAGGAATGGATACTGTAGCCTTTGGAATGCTGAATGATGGAATGAACGTGGAAAGCGCACCGGACCAGCTTTATATAACTCATTTGATATTGATGACTTGGATTGTTTTTCTTTGTCTACCAGAAAACAAACGAACAAATTCAGGGCACCGTAGCGCCCCCGTCATCATTCGTCTCTGTTGCAGGTTTCTTTTCCAATAAACCGAACCATATTAAAACTTGTGCGTGTCGTTGTTGATACATTGGTGAAATGAAGTGTTTTCTTGCAGGAAGTACGATTACCATTAAACGTTTCATTCAACAAACATTTGACAGCCCAAAGGCAACCAGACAAGAACTTTCGGCGAAAAAAAACAATTGGAAATTGAACCTTGGACAACCAAGGCCAATGACGGGAACAGATGGACTCGATGCAACAGGAACGTTTTGCAAGTCCCGTATGAAGTTTTCGATTCGCCTTAGCGGTGGGTAAGAAAAAGGAGGGACAACTTCTTCATGACTGACGCAATCGACATTCAACACATCAAATAACAGTGACACGCAAACTTAATGGCTTTTGAAGGATATCGCCAAGGAATATTCCACAGAACTTTCTCGGCAGAGGATATGAACAGGATGAAGTACAATGGTGAAATCCCATGTGCTTGGGACAAAACGTTGTTCCAAATGTTGCCAAAAAACAACACAATCCAAAGTCACAACAGATTTCCATCGCAAACATCCGCCTCATGTACAAATCTTTGCATATTCGATTCTTGGACGCATTGAAGCACCGTTGGAACACTGGCAGCCTGAGGAACAACATGGGTTCAAAAGCAATCGCAGGATTGAAGAGCATCTATTGACTGCCACCAAGGTGATTGACAAAACATTGTTTGCAAACACCCCTTTTATGGATTGTAAGCCTGGATTTATCAAGAACTTTGAGGCTACGTGGTGGCTCTCCTCATTTCACTTGGTTGTTACACATGCCATATGCGAACTGAAAAGGCCAAGTTGTGAGCAACATTGATGCAAGTCATGAATTTGACATTTCTGCTGGCGTGCGGCAAGGGTGTGTTCTAAGTCCAGGTTTGTTTTGTTCCGTGTTGCATTTGGTTATGGGCCGTTGGCGCATCTCGATTTGGGAGACAGGATGTCACATTGATCGGATTTACGTTTTGCTGAAGATATTTTGATATTTGGGGAATCTGTGCAAACGATTGGCAGCACGCTTGACGCTGTGGTGAGCTGTTTGGAGCAAGTGGGATTGAAACTCAACGCGTCCAGGACTTCAAGACGAACGTTTTAACAGCGTAAGCGCAAACACCTTCAACATTGACTCCGCCTGCGGGATTGGAATTGGAAGTTTTGGAGCAAACAAAATCGCACAAATGGCTTGGCTGCGTTTTATCAATGGTCACCATGGGCAGTCGACAACAAGATATGAAGTATCGTTTTCAAAACGCATTTGGAGCATTTCAAAGTAGCAGATGGGTACTATGATGATACTATGTGACAAAAATGTGTCGATATCCGTGCGGCCAAATTTTTTTGATGCAATAGTTTCTTGAGTGGCGTGTTTTGTAGCTGGTCACCGGAAACTGTATGTAGGGGATGTACACTGCCGGAAGTTGCTCCGGCGCACGGTTGGGCCAACCGCGGAATGGACCACTTTGCCCCATGGGTTGCCAGTGCAAAACTTTTCGTTTCCAGTGATGAATGGGGCGCTGAGCATCGCTGAGCTATACTAGATGCCAGTTTCCAATAGGAACTGCAACAAATTCGGGACCAGTTTTCATCTTCGCAACGCAGACAAAATGTGCTGCTCGTTCGTTCCAAGCGTGCAAAAACATTTCATGCCATGCGAATGTCTAGTCAATGTACGGCGAAGGGCTCACAATGGATCGGTAAAATTTTGGAAAATAAATGTCCAAGGTTTGTAGGTGTTCCTGGTACATGGTATAATGCCCACCTGCGATGCACGCAGCCGATGAAACAACAGAATTAAAATAGCGCAGACGCTGAGAAATAGCAACCTTCCGGTCCTCCAAAATGAATTTGTTGGCATGATATGCCTTTGCAGTTTCTTGTGGTATTGCATGTCTAATTTTTTTTGGTGCTCCAATCCAAAGGCAGTTAACATGCAACCCAACCATGTTTGAACGACGTTGCCTGGCGACGTTGCCTGGCGACGTTGCCTGGCGCTCCGCCGCAGAAACCTTCTGCCGTTGGAAACGTTTGGGTGATTGGAAAACAGCGGCTATGAATACACAACGTGGGTACGAATATCCTGCAGACTTTTGCTCGATCATCTTCGAGAGTTGAGGTGGCCTTTGTTAGATTCCGACTGTACAAACGCCTGTGCCTTCAACGGGCTACCAGGGCCAATGCGCCGCTGGTTTACAGGTTTCGCTCACTCACTGATCAGTCGTGATTGTCGGAGGTGGGTGGTTTTGACAAGTTTTATCGGGATTCAACACAAGACGTACCGCTGACAATTCGGCCACCAAGCTATCCAACAGTTTTCACTTCCAAAGCCGACCGTGCAAAAATTAAGATGTCATTTGCAAATATTAAATCGATGAGATGCAGCATCCCATCTGACAAATCAAAGGCAGGGTCAGCAACTTTCAATCTCCATTTTTGCATGGCAAATTTTAACCCGGCGCAAAGGAGGCGATGGCTCAAAACACATTTTTGTCGCACGCCGCCAGTGATGTTGAATTTTTTGCTTAGACCTGATGATCCAATGACCTCTCCAAATTGCCCGTCATATTTCGAAATCATCCAAAGCATGTGTTCTGAGATGCCTTGTGCAAGAAAGCTTTCCCATAGTGCTGGCCAATTGATATCAATCCTGCATGCTCGTGGGCAGCCCGTTTGGGCGAAGGTGATCGTCGGAAACCTACCTCATATGTACAAGACCCGACAAACACCAAGAGCAACCTCAGACTCACAATGTAGAGTCGAGTCGAGTCGAGTCGAGTTGAGTCGAGTCGACTTGCTTGCCCGAAGGCATCCCCTTTAGGGCGCCGGGAAACAACAAAACCCAAACTAATTTCAACTCTCACTACTTCGGCGTCGAAAATTGAAAAAAAGAGTCCATATGTGAGCCAAAAATCTGTGTGCATTGCGGTTGCCCTCCATTCTCCCAAATTTTGCCAGCGGCAGTACATTTGTATTTGCGCATCCAATGTGTTTGTTGGTCTTCCAATCCTTGTCCGGCGTCCTGCAATCTACGCAAGCGCACGTTTCAACCAACGTTTATCTGAAAGGTTGGCAATGTAGCTTGCTAATTTCCAATGTTGTTCCAGGCATCTCCGGGACCATAATTTGACACCAGCTTGTCCAGCACATTCCAAGACGCGTGCGTTCCACTCGTGAAGGATGTGGTGCCATGGAGCGTACCAATGTAAGCCGCCAGGAGGGCCCACAATGGTGCGCACGAGTTTGCAGAATTTGACGTCCAACTTGCGAAGGTCTTGTTTGTAGATTTTGCGATGGCCACTTGGAAAACAAGCAACTGGTGTAACCATAGCGTCAAAATGAGCGAGTCGTTGTGCAATGGACAGACTCGTGCCATATAAAAATGATTTGTTTGCGTGATAAGCCCTGGATGCAGCTTGGAGGTAGTGCTCCAAATCAAGTCCGTGGCTGCCATCCGTGTGAGTGCTTATCATACAGCCGAACCACTTGTGCGCACGGTCTCGTTCCAAAATCTCCACAACTATCCCGCCAGGTGATACAAGTTCTGTTGGGTGTTTTGGCTCTGCGTCGTCAATTTTTTTTTTGTCTTCCCAGCGTTCAGAACAAAACCGACTTGTCGGAGGGCATCCACCAAGACGTCTAATACATGACCGATTACCTCCTAAAATTTTGCAAAAATAAGGATGTCATCAGCAAAGCGCAAATCCAGTAACGAAACCTCTCCGTCTTGAAAATTGTAGCCAACACCATTAATGCGTGCCCGCCATTTGGACAGTGCCCATTCAAGGACGGAAGAAAACAAACGTGGGCTGAGAACACACCTTTGTCGCACGCCAGCTCCAATGTCAAACTGGAAGCTGTTTTCCATTGCGCCTCCCCTTAGCTCTAGCTGACCAGCGATGTGGTGGGGGCGGCAACCCCGGCTGCGGAGCCGTTGATCCATACGGAGACCATAGAGCTGCGTGCGCACGTTCAGGCCTCCTGGCCAGACGGGCGCCTCTGCTTGAACAAGCATGGGTCCGTGTTTGCCGCGAAGGTCTTGGAGGAGAAGGCCGTGTAGTGCCGCAGCAATGGCTCGCCCGCATCACCGCGCCAGGAGTTCGTGCGGACGACCGGCGCAGGTTAGATCTCGTGGTGCATGGAGCAACCCGGCACGGCGCGGCTCTTTGCTGCGATGTCACCTTGGTTTCTCCATTCAGAGCAAATGGCCACCCACAGCCCCGCACTGCCCGTGAGGATGGTGCGGCGCTCGTCACAGCAAGGCGGAGAAAAAGGGACAGATATCCAGAACTCCGTCGCCCCAGGGCCCCAGCGTCTAGTCGTCCTGGCCTGTGAAATTGGAGGGCGCTGGGCCGCAGAATGTTGTGATCTAGTCCGTGACCTGCTGCGGGTTCGCACCCCGCGGGCTCCCCCTGCGCTCCGCCAGGCTAGCCGGGCCGGCTGGGAGCGCAGGTGGTGGGCATTGCTGAGCTGCGCGCAGCAGAATGCAGTCGCTTCCACTCTGCTCGGCAATGTGTGGCGCAGCCCCAGCCAGGCATGGGAGGCACATGGCCCGCCGTTGAGCGAAGTGCTCCGGCTGGTTGGCCCTACGGAGCCAAGCCGGCTTCCACTCCGATCCTAAAGGGATGCGGAGGAATTGAGGAGAGCGTACAGCGGTCAAAAAGGCGCGGAAAAAAAAATCCAACAATTGTCCCACGTTGCTGATAGTAAAGAATTTGGAGGATCCAAACTAGGTGTTGTGATACGCCATGATCGCCCACCGCTTGCCAGAGTGATTCCCAATTGACCCGGTCGAAGGCTTTTGAAGGATCAAGGCTGATGATCCATCTCCAGGGTTTTGTCCAAGATCACGTTGAAGGTCAATAATTGTTCTTCAATACTTGTTTTTGAGCGGAATCCATGTTGTTCGTCCGGCTGGCTTGTTTCCAATGTACCTTCAATTCGACCCAAAGTCATACATGCAAAAGTTTTTTAAAACAAACGAATGCTCGCAATTGGATCATTTTCAATGCCTGCAGATATGAATGAAGTCCTCCGTGAGGTGTAGCCAAAGTGCCGTATGTGGTGCCAGTATTTGCCATTCGCCCATTCGCCCATTTGCAAAAACCGCACGAAGGCTGAACGTTTGGTAGCGCAGTTGTGTCTAGGACAACGGTCAATGCCTATACGCCACAAGGCGAGCCCATTTTGGGCACAGGCGGTGAAAAGAAATATGTACATTGGTTTCGCATGAAATTTCAAATTGCTCTCACATCTGGCAAAAAGTGTAGAAGTCTTCCAAAAGTGCATTCCAGTGATGATGGTATTTCGCTTCCTCTAGCCATGGTCCCAAACCTTTGTATCGACAAAAAGCGTGGAGTTGATAGTCCCAGGTGTGCGGTCTCCTTCCCAAGGATCGGTATCGGACAGATGGATTCCAAGCAAGAACTCTTCGCACCAGGCGATGTTCAGGTAAATTTGCAATGTGCGATGCTAATTTCCAGTGCTGCCTACACACACATTAGGACATCCAGCTGTATGACGTCCATCTGACATCCACCTCAGTATCCGTTGGATCCATCCATCATTTGGCACTGAAGCAAAATGTATTGCCACTTCCCCATAAGAAACCAGGGACCGGTGGTTCGGAAGTTTCATCCCATGTTCCAATGTGACTGATTGCACCTTTCCATTCCAATCTTGAGAAATTTCATGCCACGGTCGTGATCAATCAATGTTCGAAGGTGGCCCCACCACCGCACGTAGAAATTTGCGACAAGCAACCTCTAGTTGATGAAGGGCCTTCTGGTGGACAGTACGGTGTCCACAACCAAAAAGTGCCACAGGACTCACAACTGCATCAAAATATTTCAGCCGGTCTTTCACAGGCACGTTTTGGTCAGAGAGGATATTTCTCTTAGCAAAGAAAGCTTAGGAAGCAGCTTGCAAGTGATGGGTGAGGTCTAATGCGTCGTTCCAGCCCTCCCGACACCGAGGATGCATCCAAGGCATTTGTGTCCACCAGACCCGTTTTTCACTTGCAATTTGATACCCGTCTGTGTCCAAAAATGCGATGGGGGTTGGGCTTCGTTAAATAACACAACCGTTTTCTCACCATTGAGCAAAGGACCTCTCTGCAAATTGATGCATCAAAGTTTCCAAGAGGAAAAGTGTTTCCTGCGCACTACGTGCAAAAAAAGGAACATATCATCAGCAAACCTTAGATCCAAGAGTTTTGGCAAACCATCATGCAGGTCAATGCCACACCTAGTTGGGTTGCATGCTGTCAAAATAAGAAGCTGTTGCACTTCTCCCGAGGAAAATTTGGACCTGCCGTGGTTCAAAGTGCGAATGTGCTGAATCACGTCTCGGTCCATAACGATTTTTGTACCTCGATTTTGAAACGGGCGTGCAATCCCAAAAAAGTTCGTTTCATACTTTGCGCCCTAAATGGGCTGCCGACACGCATGCAGGTGCAAAGTCAAAATTCTCGGTCGCTCAAATGCGGGTTTGTTATGTCCACGGGATACGAAGCTGTTGGCCGATCACACGCCAGCCAGGCGAAACTACCATATGATACGGTATGGCATGTAACGTTCAGGCACTTCAATTGAGAAGGTGCGTCCAAAACTGTCCGGAACCAAGGTGTCTGAACCTGTGGTGACAGGAACGAATGGTGGACGAATGCATTGCTGTGGGTACTTGAAACTAAGTCGTGCCTTAGTGCTGTAATGGTGTTAACGTCGGGGACAGGTTCATGCCTTCCACCTTACCCGCTGATACATACACACCCTCGTTTGCAGTACAGAAATCGATTAGATTTTCATAGGACATGAGATCTTAGGGTCTGCGACTTTTCGCGTTCCGTTTTGAGGATTGTTATAATAGCTCCGTCGTTTTTGAAATGGACAAATCTTACCCTGCTTGGCAACATCTGGCGCAGCCCCGCCCAACCCTGCACAGACGAAGGGCCGCAGCTGAGCGCAGTGCTCCAGCTCGCGGACTCAGAGGAACCTAGCCGGCTCCCCCTCCGCTCCTAAAAGGGATCGAGAGGGGTTTGACCCGACTGCTGCGGAGTGCAAAAAAAGATGTTGGTCTATGGAAAACAGTTCCATGAACCACGTTTGCAGCAAATTGTTTCAGCATGTTGTGATGCAATGGGCCGACATCTACTTGAGTGTGGTTTATTGACGCGTTATGTTATTTTTAAAAATGATGTGAACAGTGCCGGGTTGCAGACATTGGAGTGCCGGTTCGCATGGTAAGTGTGGTTCGGGTGGCTTTTGGCCGAAAAGTTGTCTCAACTTACCCGCCCACCCACTTGCCCTTTCAGCTTGTGACGCCAGCCGCTATTGCTTCCTTCCGGTTTCGCTTACCAGACATCATCGCGCCAAGCCACCGTCACCAGGGCAACGAAATGAGTGATTTGTCAGGTTCCAGTCTCGTTGGCCGTGCTTTGTACGTTTGCCTCTCCCAAACGATTCCTTTGCAAAGTTGCCCCAAAGGAAACTTCAGACTTTGCAGGGGCAACGGGGACCCATCACGACCTTGTCATATTAAAGCAACCATGGGAATCAGTGCGCGGTGAACTTGAAGTCATTCAATTACCATGGCGGCCTAAAAATGCGTCTTCAAAACAACAATGTTGCGAATTTTTGCCAGTTGGAAAGGTTGCATGTTGTTGGTGTTTTGTTCTTGTACCGATCAAATCATTGGTCACCATTGAGCTTACTAATTCTCACGAACCCAGCTGGGGAGGGGTTGGTTCAATTGTTTCGTATGCCAACATTGCATCAGACATAATTCATTTTGCTGGCAATTTTGATTTGGAAACTGCAGAGGTGCACATTTGCATATCAAACCAATGCAGCTAAACAGAACGAACTGTTCTGCGCGAATTTTTCATACCTTTGTTAAACTTGGATCTGAATCTGTATGCAAAAAAAATGTTTTCTGCACAAAGAGGTATAAAAACAATTTTTCCGTGTATTTTTTGAAAGTAGGCACGGATGTTTGCCACAACTTTTGCATAACTTCTGAAAATTCATAAACTACCAATGCGATACTTATGCATAAGTGCCGCGACATGAATGTTGAATAATGTTTCTGAAAAAGTATCCGGATAAATTCTGCAAAATGCACCCAAAATCTTTGGCATCTTTTTAGAATAAAAACATGATTTTGTAATTTTTATTTTTTCTAAATTATATTGTTTTTTTTTTGGCTGCAACTTCTGGAAGATGAAAGGTTCAATTGACGCGTTGATAATATTGAGTTTTATGGATTTTTGAAGAAAAGGGAGGTTTATAGCAATACACTGTGGAAAGTTGAGTTTTTTTTTCAAAAAAAGCATTATCTACATGATAATTACTTGAACTTCGAACATGTTTTGTTGACTTATATTTTGGAGTCAGCCCGGTCACTGACACTTAAAATCAAGTGCCCGAGTCACACCCCAGCTGGGCTCGTAAGAATTGGTAATTGCTCTACCATTGAATATCTTTCAAATGTGAAGGTGAGTCAATTTACAGGTTTCCATTGTATGAATGCTGCCCGTCAATTTTTTTCTGAAGAGTTATGAGGTCCCCATTCCATCCATTCAGTTTACCAATTTACTCCTTGCCCTGTGAAAACTTGCTAAGTTGAGGTTGCCAGATTGTTGCAATGGTTTTTGTGAATGACATAATTTGTTTGGATTGGTCCATAGGTCTGTCAGAACAGATTTGGTCGCATTTTTGGCTCACCAGCGGTTACGGTTGGGAAGGGGCATGCCCAGACACCAGTTATTTAGAGATGACATATTTGGAATCGTGTGCATCTGCCTGTTTAACAACAATCATGGCACATGGACAGAAATAGTGACGCAGCCTCCATGTTTTTTTAGACTTTTTGGCAACCGCAGTTCGCGGCTTGAGACTCAACGAAAAAAGTCATACGACATGAAAACTTAGCAAAAACATTTTGTGCTATGCAAGCTTGGTCATGCATCATTCATTGGAGGGGAAAACTATGTTTGTTTGACTTCGTTCTCGTTCTTTGGCCGTGCAGCGAGGTAAGATCTCTCAATCGGCTGCGATGGGCATCGGTAGCGCTGGTGGCCTGTTTGTGTGGAGCGTATGGTGAACTCTATCACATGCTGCGTGCTCGCATTTAGAAGAAACATACCAACTGATGCGACCCGTTGAACGTGCTGCCAGGTTCCATTGTGGAATGTTGTAGCCTCAAGAATTCTTGTTGGCACTCATTGGTTTGTGGGCCAAATTGATTGCCTTCTGCATAAATGTGGTTGAACCTGCTTATTGTTTCCAGGGCCAGCCAGTGGACCCATGAGCAACCATAAGGTACTATGACTAAACTTAGTAAAGAGTAATACAGTGAAAGATGTATGCAAGTGATTAACTGTCATGAATCTATGTTACATTCTACTTATCTATATACAGATTTTGTTCTACCGGATGAATTCGTAGTTCCTCCCACTTCCATCTGGCGCGTGTTCCGAGAGGCCCGGATGATTGGCAGTTGGCACCAGCCTCATTTATGTTCTACGTGTGTGCGTGTTGCACAAACGATATAGTCCCATTGTTTGCCCCAGCCATTTCGCACATGGTTTGTTATGCTTGTCACTTCCACCTGGATTTTTGATGGGCATGGCCTGATTTGACACAACTTTTTGCATGAATGCGTTGCATAATAGTTTGGGCAAGGACTCCCGAAGTGCTGGAGTGCAGGTGCCAAGAAATTACATCCCCCAAACATTCCTCAGCAACCTGCTGTTTTTTAGTCGTTGCCGTTGTTGATGAAGCTGAATATGCATGTGCCCTTGAGACAAGCTGACCATGTCATAGTAGGTTCCGCCGCAGAATTGGCGAGATAGAGAGAAAGAGAGAGAGAGAGAGATCGCAAAACTAGCAGGCGTTGAACAACCTTTTCTTCGCCGGCGGCATGGTGCTGAGCACGTGATGTATTGGAAAAGGATCTACAAAAAAATTCTCGGTCACACCATTGCAGCTCAATCATAAAAGCTGGAACACGGATGATGTGGTTCACCTTACTTTGCTTTTGTTCAATGAGTCGAAACAATTTAGAGATGGGATCCGGACAGACTTTCATGCTTTTGAAACATTTGCACCTGTCGCCTAAGGCAGCACTGGCCGGCAATGGGATGCTGAAGCTGCAGTTCTGTCTGCCCTTGTGCATGTGGGGCAACCTGGTCAGGAAGAAGTGTCCAAGTGTGAGGCAGGCAACAAGTTGGTATAACTAGGTGTCACCTGGTCGTTATATGGTGCTAATGGACAGGCAACATGATGAAATTGTATCTCATTTCCAGCAGTAAACAAAAACTGTCACAAGCGGGATGGATATGGATGGAATCCTGGATAGTTTTGGACTCCTAGTGGTGTGCCCCAGCCCTCCTGGGGAGTTTGAGTGGTTGGAGCCACCGAGCCTGAAGGAACGAGCCCCACCCAGTCGTCATTCCGAAGCGTTGGTGGACCAACAGTCCGACAGCCCAGGGTTTGGAATGCAAGCTTTATCGCCTTCAAGGCTGCAAACATTTGTTGCAGAGAGATGTGGAGGTTTGTGAGGTTTGGCTTTGCTTTAATTATATAGTCGCCAAGCAAAGAGGGGGTGCCATGAAGTGCAGCTCTGCAAAGATACCCAGATTTTCATTGATTTGCAAAACACTGGAAGTAGTTGAGTTACTTGATTGACATTGAGACTTCTACTGTTCATCTGCAGCCCGCTTGACAGGTCGCACATACGCGTCCGTATACGTTTAGAATGAGCATATGTTTAGAATAAGAAAACATGTTTGTACATCTTCGTACACATAGAGTTACACACATAAGCTTACACAAGACACAGGTTCAACTCAACGTATTTATAATCTATACATGTGTATCCAACAGATACCAATTGCATATGGTACAGATATACGTATTTATCTCTATTGAAGAAGAATGCATATGGAAGTATAGATATTCGTGTGTAATGTCAGCTGGAGCTCGACGCACTAACGTGTGCTTCAGGAAAGTCTTGACCATGTCCTCCCTTAAATCTTGATTATATACGAATATACATGACACTAGGTACAAGCATTTAATAATTAGTTTGTAGGTATACAAACATACTGTATATATGTATACACTTTAATGATGCCAATGGCACCATGGCGGCTTTGCAGATCAGTGCTTCAGCCCGAGCTTGGGCCCCTACCAAAGAGATTTTTGGACAAAGGATTTCGGACCACGTCCCTCAGGAGTTCACTTTTGCTCCGAAAGGGGCTCAAGAAAAGGCCATCAAAGTACTCAGCTGGAACGTCATGGCCAGAGCCTTATGCAGAAGGCTCGGCAGATCCTGCTTCCCAGATGGCTAGGTTATAATGATTGCAATCAAGCCAAGCATTCTCTTAGAGCACAATTGAAATTGGGATACTTATTATTGACTTGAGTTGTCAGAAGAGTTTTATCCAACCAATTTCATTATCCAGAGGTCACGTGTAACTTTTCCACCTGCAGGAAAGCAGATGGCCAGGAGTCTGAACTCTCCAATAATGGCCTGGAGATGGATGAAACCATCCAGGACTATACGCAACGATTGCTCGAAAAGGTGGCTCCAATTATCATTTCCTGGATCCAGCAGAACGGCTCCAACTGGATTTGCTGCTTGCAAGAGGTGCCAGGACATCGCCATCTCCGCAGAGATCTCTTGCAAAGGGTGCATTCAGGATTGGATGCGATCTCCCTGCAATCTGCCGAGCAACTTGGAAAGCATGATAGCTTGTGGTTTTGACCTTTGGGCCAATGTTCCATTGCCATTCTCGCATATCAATGGGGGGCTCATTGGGTTCGAAGTTCAAAGTCAATAAACTTAGTCTGATTCACTTCCCAGCTGGTCACACTTCTTTTCCTGCTGCCAAAGGTATGCATCCTCTGCTTTCATGTGCACTGTGACCTTGTGGGATGGAGCAATGTGGGAGCTCCAGCACTGTGCTCATAGCGGCGACCATGTGTTGTGCACGGTTTTGTCCTCCAAACCTCGATCACCTGGAGTACAGCCAGTCTTACTGCGAGTGATGAACTGCCACTTGCCACTGGAAGTTGGAAGAGCAAATGTCCCTGATAGATCCAAATCCATGGCTACAGTACTTGGGCTGCTTGGAGAGACTCCAGTTGCGCAAGTAGCCTTGGTGGTGGGGGACCTGAAATTGGATTTGGCAGCTGATGGAGTCGTCCAAGAACTCAGTGAAGCTTACCTTAGAGCAGCTTTTGGAGTCACTGCAGACCAGAAAGACCAGTGGAAAAGTGGGACTACGCAGACTCCTTTGCTCTCTGCTGTGGTTCCGGGCTCATCCCTCTACGACTGGACACGAGGGACTTTAGATGCAGCTGTGATGGCCCCAGGACTCGGTGAAACTGAAACCCTTCCAGCCATGCCTAGTGGAAGTGTCTTGAGGAGGTGGGATCCATTGAATGGGATGAGCTCTGAAGAATTCATATCCAAATGCATCAATTATAATCTTCAGGATCAGTTGAGGCAGTACTTGTCCAGCTTTTCAGCTGATGACTTGGGACGTTTAGGATCTCATCACTTTGGAGATCAAGCAGGGGAGTTGTCCCGCTTCCTGGAAGAACGTCGCAAGGCGCGAGAGGAGCTCGAGAGTCCGGCCAACGATGCCCATATCAGGTCTCGTTTGATCGGAGTTGTTGGAGCTCCAGTTATGGCAGCCAAGGCAAGTCCATCAATCCCTCAGTCAATGCCAAACACTAGAGCATTTGGAATTGAAGCTCGACAGGAGTTCATCCGGAAACACATCCATCGGAATTTGCAGAGCAATGTTTCTGTCTTGACCGATGAGGACCTCCGTTTGTTGGGCTTGCTTCACTTCAGTGAGCAGCCAGCTGAACTGCAGCGTTTCCTCAACCGCGCCCAGTCTCGCGGGCATGTGCGTGCCGCTGTGTGCGGCCCCGACCCTCAGTCTCAACATGGCGGCCAACTTGCCACCACTAGGAGCTCCATGGCTAAGGGCCGTGTAGAAGGACTGGCAGAGTGGCTGAATGAGATGGGCTTGGAGGAATATGAAGAGGCCTGGTGTGAAGAAGGTGAATGCTGAATCCAGAATGTAGTTTGCTTCCTTGCACATTTTTGTGCGCATGCAATTTTCCCTATAGAAGTTGATATTTCATCTAGATTGTGTTGTCATGCGCATCTAAGTCGTCTTCTCACTTCATTTCGACATTTACTTTTCAATGCTGCAAGGCTGCAACAGCTTGGTGCAAAGACATGGGTGCCATTTGGCTCTCAGAGGTGAAGGAGAATGCCCAAGACCTTGCCGATCATTTAGAGCTTCGACCATTGGAGCGGCGACGTTTGCTGAAAGCCTTGGGATCGACAGGGGGAAAAAATGCGGTTGTTGAGTCAGGCGGTAACAGGTGTGAAGATCTTTTTGGGCCCGTGGTTTTTCATGCGTTTTTTTGAGGAGTGACCGTAAATTTTGTTATCAAATAGACTGGGATTGTCTAGGATAAGATTGGGAGAAGAGAGGGATAGAACTTGCTACCCATTGCAGCCGGACCAGGTGGTGGCGAGACCACATAGTCGGGGATCAAGAGGCAGCTTCGACGGCCTTTGATCTATTTGTTGGCCCCTCAGATGTCCTTGCCAACGGCAGAACCTAGAAACTGGAGAACTTGGTTGCTCCAGAGTCAATGACAGGAGACATAGGTTGTGATACCATGTGATAGATCTAGAGCACTTAGGCACTTCAGCAAATGCTTATCTTGTTGCTCAATGATCACCCAATACTGATCTATTCCGGCCTTTTTTTATATTTGGTCAAAGGTTTTCAAACACCCACGCTTCTCATGCTTTGCAGGCCACAGACCCTGCAGGCTGCCAGGTGAACCTGTACGAGGCTTGCAAAGCTTTCCGAATCTTCAGGGTAAAGAGTTGGAGAGGAAGGTAGGGCAGGGTATAAAGGCAATCCCCACCTTTGCTACTATTAGTACAAAAAGTATGCTATCTAGTATTTTCTTGTAGGTACCACATCATCAACCCATTCATCCTTCCATCCGTCATCCATACATCCATACATCCATCTCTATGTCTATCCTGGTTTACCTTCAATTGAAAAACTGCTCGGGTTGGAAGAACGTCTCCATCCAACACCAATGCGGGGACTGATATCCAGTGAGATCCAACTCGTTTCACTTGCCAATTCTTCAAGCAAAATGTATCTCCGTATCTCCGCAGAGTTATGCCAGCCATAGACATTGAAATTTAGATCCTGATAAGCGCACGATCTTGAGCTAAGCTTTGTAACTTAGCTGGCTGAATCTTTTGAAACTCTGGGTTGACACGGCCTGAGATAAGTCACCACCAATGAACCCAAACAATTGTCATGTACTGGGTAGGCTTTTAGTAATGCCAAAGTGAATCCCATCAGGTCACCTTTGCTCCAGGTACGCAGATTTGAACCGTTAGCATCTGTATAACTGTTCACATTCCAGGTGTTGACCTGCGCAGCACTGCTGTCTCTGCGCTTGCGACGAGAAGCCAAAGTCATGACCTTGGTGCACAGCGTCTGCTGCGAGTCTTCGGCAGGAATCTGCCAAGCTGAGGCAGCTGTACTTTGTCTAGTGTGGAGTGGCGCAGGTCTTAGATGTTTGTTATGTTTGTGTTTGTTGTTTGGTGGTTGCTATGAGGCCCTGTGGAACAGAGCAGGTTTGGGGGTTCTTCTGGCAGAACAAATTCTCACGCATTTTCATCCCAGCTGCCATAAGATTCAGGTCGTGATGATGGGCGGCTTGGAGTCTCTGCCATGATCAGTTTGCTGTGCTCACTGTTGTTGGGGAGCCTGGGTCCGACACTGGGAAAGCAGCATCCCGTCTAGTCTCATGCTTTCCTCATGCCTTGGTTGCAGGGAAGTTCTCCATGAGATACATCTAATGCTCATAAGACGCAACTTCCTGTGGTTCCCCCTGCATTGAAGGAAAATATAGGAAAAGCATTGCCATCGTATCAGGCAGGGTCTACACCGTCTCGGTGTGCTAGTACCATCCCCTCCGCCTATTGAGGCTCCGGCGGAGTGATGGGTGATGGGTAGTCATGGGCATTGCATGTCCACACATCCCGAAAGATGCTGTATTTGTCCAAAGCTCACTGATCAGCCACACGCCGATTTCTCGCTCACATACTTAGAATATTTGTGAAGAGTTGTGAGGGCATGAAGCTATGTGATTCATTTAAGAGACTTGTGCTTCCTGGCAGGACATTGAGAATGACATTTGTCGCTTGCATTGGGCTCAGTGGGTTTGCGTTTCTGATTATTTGAGGCCAAAGTATGGTAGTTGCCACCGACTTCGATTAATACATACTACAAGTACCCCCAAAGGCCACACACCACTGTAAATGTGTAGCGCAGGATGCGCCGTTTTCGAAATGTTCACCTTGCAGGCTTTGGGTCCTTCGGAAGCATCAGCCATGTCGTGGTGATGCCATTGCCTTCGAGGCTACGCCGTTGTGGTAACCCATGCAGCCCATTGTAAATACGTTTTTGGTGTTCCTTTGCCCGTTCGGTTTTCAGTATGTGCTTCCCACCGCAACAGATCTCGTTAGTTGATGTCTATTGCCCGTCCTTGCCAATCCTCTTTACTAGGTTGAGCTTCTTGATTTCATATGTTTGCTTACATCGTACATAATATATATTTATATGTATATATATATATAAATATTAGATATGATATATAGTCTATATTAGTATTATGGTTTTGCACCCGCATACACATCTACATATTTTACTATTGCGAAGCTTTACAAGATTCAGACAAGAACAACTGGAATAGCAATCATCCATTGGCCTTCGGGCCCTTGAGCCCTGTATCCTGCAGGAGCTCTTGCTGTTGGCAGACCTGGACATTTGTGTTGTGCCTTGCCTTTGTTGGATAGAAGGGATGTCTTGTACTCTTCATTCCGGAGAAGCCATTCCCTCCTGTTGCTTTCAATTGCTTGTGCCCTACGAAATGTTGCACATGGTGTCGTTTCACAGCCGAAGTATCTGAAGGTCCATCCCTACCTTTAGCTGGAAAAAAAGGAAAACCACCAACCTTACGAGGCTCTCTTTTGCGGTGCCTTTGAGCCGACCGATCCAGAGCCTGATCCCGTCCGGCACCTCATAGACATTGGAAGCTTGTGTTGTTTCGAGAAGTCCTCGGATGTGTTGCCCAAGTTCTTGAAGATCATTTTGCCTTCAACGCTTCATGACTCTGTCAGTGGCAATACGAATCAAATTGCTTGAGCTTCTGTCAAATTGGGCATGTGCCCTCATTGTTATCACCCTCATTGTTATCAGGCGCGTGTGAGTGCCAAGAATAGCCGAGAGCAGCTTGCCACCCAACCAGGTGCTCCAAAGGCCCAATGGTGCTTTGAAGGATGACACGGGTCAAAACTGAATTAAGGTGAGCGATTATCAATCAGAAAACTATTCAAACTTGCTATGGCCAAACAGTCTCCAGAGGAATTTCAATGAACAGGTAAGTCATGGTAAGTCCAATTAAGCCTCCATGCATCGCCCATTGTGTGATAGGTCAAGTCTGGCAAAGTTGGCCGTAACGCTCCGGCCCCGGCTGGCCCACGTGGAGCTCCCTATGGCGGCGCGGCACGAGGTTGGTCCTTCGACCTTCAACCAAGATGACTAGTTTGACTGCTCTTGATGGCTTAGCCTTGAAAGAAAGAATAGCGGTATATATGGTGGTTGTATTTTCGCAACAAGTTACAGATCATGCAGTGATAAAAAAGAGAGAGATAAATTATAATACACAATATAGTACCCTCTCAATGACCAGGTGTGTCTCCTGGCATTTCATCTATGCTACTATATGCACACATACTCATGCACTGCACAATCACCCCCTACCTTTTCACTAAAAGGTAAGAAAACAAAATGCCTCGTCACACCTTCACTCCGCAGCGTTCCATGCTAGGCAAAGACCCAGAGAGTCATCCCGCAGATCGATCCGCCAAGAAAGCGCCCGCGCCAGAAGCCACCAAGGCCTGGTGAAGTGTGGAGTATCCAAGTACCTTCCTGCCCATAGGTGTGAAGGTGTCACCGAATTTGTGTTGACATGGTTCATCTTTTCCTCGCAAAAAAATATCCAAGCGCATCTCCTTGAATTCAGATTTGGTGATGTTCGGGATTCACACTGGCATTCCTTTGATTCCAGCTTGATCCTTTTTGCATCCATCATTCTAGTGGTGCAAATTAGCCGTGCTGCAGAAAGGTTTCCGCTGTGACGGCATCAGCATTGATGAGCAGAAGAGAGGTGCCGTCCTAGTGTTGCAAGACTATCGTGAAGTATCCACATGTCCAAGTGACATGTGACATGTATCTGCATCGGTCTTGGTGGCTCCCGTGACACTGTTGCTCATTGATGTTACTCTCAAGCTGCCGCTTTCTTAGGTGCTGGAAGCCTTTGAGACATTCAAGGCCATCAGAGCCGAACAGGAGTTGTGGTAGTGTGGCTGTTGATCTTGTCATCAAGCCGGCAGGTTTGTCAGAATTCTCACCTATTTGGTGGAGACTCATCCTGTTCCATGCCAGTGCGCCCACGGACCAGGAGCGTTTACCGCGCTCATCCAAGTGCAGCTATGATACCTCAGCCATCCGCTCGCCACTGGGCTGAAGAAGTACCACACGATGGTTGCAGCTTGTGCACCAGATGAAGGAAGAAGTGTATGAGAAGCTGATCCTAGTGGTTTGATAGAACCAAATTCCTGAGAGGAATTGTTGCCCTTGCTTTGTTTGAACCATTGACGGAGATCAGGCTGCAAAAGATAAAAGTGCCACAAGTGCAAATGGCAGTGAGGCGGTTGCTATCGTTCGGTGGCTTAGAGGGGGAAGGAACCACTAGTCATGACCCTGAATGACACCCCACAGCATGGAGAATTGCTAGAACTTGCATTCTGCATTTGAATTGTATATGAAGCGCTTGTTACCCAGATGCTACTATCACATGTTGATGCTCAGTATCCGTCCCTTGATTTTTCAGGCGTGGGCAGGCCCTTGAGCTGCGGGATTTCTTGCGCATGTTGGCCAAGGCGAAGGCGCTGGAAATGAGTCGATGAGTCGATGAGTCGATGGTGTGGGCAATCCCATGAACAACTTGAACCCATGTTGAACCCACTCTTGCCGTTTTGCCACCTTCCACTCTTCGCTGGTGCACCAGGCACCAGCGGGATTTTGTGATGGACATTTGCGGATTTTTGAAGCTTGGATCACAGAGCGGGTGGGAAGCTGAGCAGCCAACACTGAGAGTTGGGTGCTGTTTTTCTTTTGGAACCCTCCCCAACCCGTTCAACTGGCCATACTTTGAGGTTCAGCTCACCGATTCGGAGCTGATCAAGTACCGCTTGGTCAGAGACTCTGCCAGTGGAGTCAGGTTCTTGTTGAAAGTGGGCTTGAATTTGTCCTGCCCTGCTCTACCCGTTTGGAATTCAGATGATGTTCTTTCCTGCCAGTTCTGACTTTTCTCACTAATAGTCACGTACTCCAAGTTCCAATCCCTTCGGCAAGTTTCAGTCTCCATGGTCTTAGAACAGTTTCGACCACCGACCGTTGACCCATGATCGTATACTATTTAGCCCCATGTGCCTCCTCAACTTACCTGCACTGATCCCAGCAACATGGCTTCAGGACAAGCCACTTCCAGTCTGGGCCTTACAGTGTTTATCTGCTTGGACGAGAAAGGGTGTATGAAGGAATGGTCATGGATGATGTGCAAGTCATCTCACACCTAAGCTAGGCAAACATAAACTTGGTCATGATTTTGCCACAAGGTTATTACCTTGTATACTAGCACCTTTACTGCCTTTACCCGTACTTATGACTCATATGACATGTATGTTAAAAATCTGTAGCCTATCTCTTTAATGCTTTAATGCCTGAGAGATACCCATCAACTGTGTCCAAGATCTCCTTGCCGGGGGTCGTGGCCTCCAACGGCGGCGAAGCGGGCCGACGGCGGCTCCAGGTGGGCACTTTGCAAATGTTTTCCAGTCTCGTTTCACTGACTGTATCGGCTGGTACCACTGGTACCAGGCATTGATGAGAAGATCCCGAGCTGTGACCACTCAGGTGCACTGGCTTTTGAAAAATAAACATCTCATGATTTTGTGATACTGATAACGATTCATGCGAGATGCTGACACGTGTAACAGGCCTGGCGGCAGAGGCAGCGTCAAGCCTTGGCAGAAGAGGCTTCTTTGACAAGTACTGTGGAAGTAGTAGTGATGAAAGGGACATTAGGTGATGCAGATGTCAGAATCATGCTGGTTGTGGCATGAGTTGTCGACTGTTCACTTCACACTGCAAGGTTCCTGCACAGGTGAGTTTCAGACTCAGATGGGCTCCAATTGGGACAGAATGGCAGAGTTTATTTTTTTCGGAGCTTTAAGTGGCAGCAGTAGAGACAGCTGTTTGATGGAGCTTTGATTTGTCACAAGCCAATACCGTGGTTGATCTCATGTCATCAATTCTGAAGTATTGCTGAACAAAATTGTAGCAAACCAACACCTGTCCTAGTACTAAGGGTCAGAAAACAATTTAAACATAATAAAACATTAGAAAAGTTCCACACATTAAAGTCGCTGAAAACTTAGAAAGCCGTTCTTCCCCCGAGGCACAAGCCCAGGTGACTACGTTCTGACCTTGGAGCAGATGGTCATCCAGGCCAGGACCCCACTTTGCCTCTCCTTTCATGGCAGATTTTCTACTGCACAGGGAGTGCTCCCTGCAGAGTTGGCCACAGCAGCTGCACGAAGTTTTGGCTCGGGAACCCATCCGGGTTATCCAGAGCTACCTTGGGGGAAGCAGTTTGGCATGGCCGCATTGCCAACATCAGAGGTTGGGATGGCGCGCACCTGGTCAGTGAGGGTTCCTTCTTGGAGCTCTTTGTGCCTGTTGGTCCTGAGGAGAGGAATAGCTATTTTGCAGATGCTCATTAAAAAGGAAGGAGTCGTATGTATAATGATTTATACATTACTATAATTATAAAGAAACGCTCCAAGATATTTAAGGATTTGATGTCCCGGATTCTTGCTTAGGGTTTCCCTTAATGGGGGATGATGGATTCACAGGGTTCACAAGTTTCCTACGTTGCCACGTAGGACTTTCACACCTTGGACGCTTGGCTTGAAGGGATAGTTGGATTGTGCCGCAGGATGTAGGCTTAGCCTGGCGGTTGTCAAAGGCTTGCTGATTCATTCAGTGATTTACTGTATTATATACATATATATATATATATACATGTTTATAACAACTTGCATTGTCTCAGTCTCAGTCCTTGCGGTTGTGATCCTTCTTATTTTGCAAGGGCTTGGCGACATTATGATGGAGGATGTGTGGCTAGCGGCTGTAATTCTCTATTACGAATTGTTTGACAACATTTGCATCCACACTCTTCACAGCAATCCTCTTGACACATTTCCATGGGAGTCTTTGGTGGTGCACCTCTAGGATTTCATGCGGGCCTTCCGGCGTGCTTGGCTCTTTGTGACGGAGACGCAGGATCGATGTTAGAAATAAAAAAGTGGTTTCAAGGATTGGCAAATGATTTGAAAGTAGCAACATAGAGAAAAGCTCATGGCAAGACAAAGAAGATGGTCCGGGGACAAGTTGTGATTTCCCAAACGCCATATGGCCGTCATATGAACCATGCACTGGCGCCAATTTCATGTCGATATTGGTTCTCCAACATCACCTAGATTGTGCCGCCCTATCAGGACGTGGTGGACTTCCCGTCCCCTGACAAGGACTGTCGTGGGCATCAGCTAAGTTCCAGCCGTTGCTAAATACAGTAGATCTGTTTTTTGCTCTCACCTTTCTTTTCTTGAGGGTCAAGTTGAGTTGAGCCTTCCCAAACAGTGATGAGGATTATGGTTTCAAAGTTTGCAGGGCAGCAACTTTCACAAAAAAAAGCACCCTTTTCGGTCGGCACCTCACCTCAATGTTCCATCCTTGTAAGGAAGGAGGAAATTGGTTCTTTGGTGCTGGGGAGCTCGAGGCCTGGAGCTGCCATTGGGCCATGGGTATGTCTGTGGAAAGTCAGCCTCGCCAGGGAGAAGCAGAGTTGATGCTTGGACGCCGGCTGCGACCCAGCTCTGCCCCTGCCAGTGCGATGCTCAAGATTTGGACCTCATGAATTTCACAGATGCCGGTGTATTCATATAACCTGGGCACCTTGTCATGTGTGGCATTGTCAACTGTGGTTTTTGTGAAGTGAGATCTAGATGGATCTAGCTTCTTCCACTCTACTTCCTTGAGCTATATATTTGATTTTGCATGTGGTGAGTCTATGTTATTTTATATGTCTTCTTGAATGGGCCAAACTTGGGTACCTGAAGGATTAAAATAATGGGTAGAAGCAGAAGTGCATTTGTTTGTTGCCTCCAGGGTGGAAATGATAGCTAGCAGCTAGCAGCTTCTGGCTGAACGTCCGCTCTCTTTTCAATGCTTTCAGGTTCTAGCACGGTGGAGGTGAACAGAGATCCAGTGCTTCAGGCTAGGCACACAGCCAGAATCAGCGGGAGTTGATGGCCATGCGATGGAGTTCCCGAAGTTTTTCTGTACACATGTTTGTAGTTTAATGAAATTACAGATGAAATGATGAAACACAATCCATGATCTATGCTACATTTGTTCTGGAAAGTTGTAAGTCATGGATCAGGCATAAGGTCATACAAAGATTTTCACAAAATGCAGACGTAGCTTTGGCAATATCATCCATGATCCAACCCCTCAAAGATGAAGGCAAGTGACGGAGAGAAGGCGCAGGAGTTTAAATTGAAGGCCTTCCAGGTGGGTCCTCCGAGCTGCGCAGGACCGACGTGGAGAAGAAGCTCCTAAGGTTGGCACCTGCTGAGATGGAATGAATGGATCTGGGGGTATATTTTTTCAACCTTTGCTGACATCACCTGATTAGATTGTCTGGCTGGTTTAGGAGGATTATGCGAAATAAGATGAAAAATCTTGAACATGGTTGAACCATACCTTTGAATCATCAAATTTCGATGGTGCAGGTGGGCATTGGCGGGGTCAACCACTTGGAGAAGGTGCTGGGCTCCCCTGAGATCGCTGAGAGGGACCTCTGCCAGGCGTGATGCTGTGAGTCCTCTTGATGGATGTTGAAACCTGGGAGATTTTTTTCACATTTGGGCGTAAGAGCGTTGTTCGCTCGCTGCAGCACCCGGGAGATATTCCTAGGATAAAAAACATATGGAAGCCATCTTTTAAAAGTCAAACAGCAGACAGGGATCTATGGGGTTGAGTATCAACTTGTAAACATCATGGTCCATGGTTGTTTATGCCCATGATCTTGAAGGAATTGCCAGTTGTCCCACTCTCCGCAACTCTGAACACAGTCTTTTGAATGGTGGGCAGAAATCTAGTCTGGTCAGGCTGAAGACCAGTCTCGAGGCGTGGCAGGAAAGAAGGAAATCATTTGCAGATGCTGTGTCTGCAAGCTATAATTTGCAATTGGCATTGTTGGTGATTGTTTGCCATACCAGATGTGCAAATTGGCTTGCTGGAATCAAGGGAAATCCATGTGGACTATTTTCAGTTACTTGCCATGTTGGATTATGGCCTGTGAGTTGGAACTGCTTAAAGTTGACTTTATGGGCACACAGGCAGCTTGAGCGACACAGGACCACCAGATGGTGATGGGGGAGGCGTGCAACTTGAGTTGATTTGGTCCACGCTTATGGACAGCTCAGCTAGACTTGTTTCATGCGGCACAAAAAATAGGCTGCCACACCCTTCTTAAGACATTCAGGCAGCGTCGGGGAAGAGAGCAAAGCTGCGGGTGACGACCTGCCTGAGATTGTTGATGAGGCGTGGGAGAACATTGTGGGTAGTTCCTAAAATTGTGTGGGTGACAAATGGTGCACATGGCCAGGCTTTGGCAAGCCCAGTCACTGAGATGGATGCAGAGGAGGTCGAGGAGAGAGAGACGGCTGTTGAAGATGTTTCGATGTTTGTACCTGAGAACTGGTTCTGTGCGTGGATGTCCGTAAGGAGAATGTCCAGGTGGAGCTTGTACAGAGTGTCCGGGACGCCTGGGAGACTTGAGATACTTTGGCCCCTTTTGCGATGCCGGAACAGAGTCCAAGTGAGGCTCCTCTGGATGTTGAGGCTACTGTGGTGGACGAGGCTTGCAAGTTGTGGGCAATGTAATGCGGGTTGGATTGAGACGGCCATATTCAGGAATTCTTAGATGATCTAAACTTTCCACCTCTTACCAAAATCACACCCCCGTCCAGCATTGTTTGCACTAGATGACCTGCCTCTGCCAGTGCTTTCGTCTGCATAACAGGAGCTGCTCAGCCCAAGCCATACGAGCCATGTCCGTGCGGATGCCTTGAAACGGGCATGTAGGGTGGCCCATTAGATCACCATCCCATCCCAAATGAGTATAGAGTTTTTAGTAGAAAGTGTATCCTCAGAAGTAGGCCCAGGCTTTCCCTCTAAGCTTTCCCTCGATGATTGATGGCTTAGTGCTGGGATGACCAATGACCAATAGGCGATGTTGACGCCTTACCTCCAGAAGTTGAAGCCGAAGAGGTTGGTGGAGGCAGCTCGCAGTTGGAGAAACTGGGATGTTTGGGGAGTGGGGTATGGAACAATTTCACCACACATATATACATATATACATATATACACATGATACATATAAATGCACATATAAATTTCACCACCCTATACATATAAATGCACATATTTACATATATACACATGATATATATATATAATATACGCTGTGCCACCATCCTGCATCTTGATGTTTCAAGCATTACATGCTGTCAGAGATCTCTGGAAGGCGAAGCATGCTGATCTGAAAATGCCTTCCATCCTGTATTCTGTTTCACCTCTGCTGCATGTGGCCCAGTGGCCAAAAAACATCTTACACTGTATGCAATCCGTTGATCTAAGACGGTAGACTCAACCACGGAAAATCCACCATGTTGATGGTACTTGTTCGAGAACTAGAGTGATTTTTTCATTCTATGTGAGGAGCATGGTCATATTCTCTGGCTTGAAAGTCTGGTGCATTGCCTAACCTTTTGGGATCCAGAAGTATCTTGTAAAGACATGCATTTAGTATATACAGAAAATGAAGAGAAGCTATCTTTAGCGGCTTCAAAAAGCTGGTGTAGACTTTCAACTTGCACGTGCTGTGTTACCTTTCTTGTAAGTTGCTCCTTGGCCAGACAAAGTTGAAGGATCAGAAGCTTTTCCCCTTGCATGTCTATCTCCAATTCTTGTTTGAGCCCAGTGTTTTGGGCAAAGAGCAGCTGCACCCGCTTATTTGCAAGGATCCTGCTTCAGTGTGGAGTCAGCCCTTGCCTGTCCATATGACTAATTCGTTTCACCTTCAACAAGCCAAAAAGTTTTAACTTGCATCAACTTGCAAATGTAATTGTAAACGATGTACTTCGAGTTGAATGGTTATGTTCTGCTGGCCTCAAAATTAATGGGGCTGGAAGTACATGCAGTTTTAGTCACAGTGCCTTGGCAACACAATGTTCAGCTCTCTGACAAAGACATCACTGATGGTTGAGCCGGAAATGTCTCCCCGCAGTCCTGATGTGTTGTGCTCCTGTCGGCTTAGCAATCCTTGCATGAACCCCGGATCCAAGGAGCAAGAAATACAAGTCACAAGTACATTCAGAAGGAAAGAAACGTGGGGCGAAGGACATTTAACTTGCGTTGTGCAGGTGCAGATTCAATGGAACATGTGTCTCCAAAACATTCAAGTGAAGGTGTCCACGGCAGGTCTGCCTTGCTTTATTTAGATAGCACAGTCTGGGTGGGGTTGCCATGCCCGACGACACATTCCTCCAGAAGTTTCACAATCTTGCAAGCGTCTGCGTCCTAACAGCGGGTTTTGTCACTATTGATTACACTTGCTGTCCATTTGCTGACGGAGAAAGTAGTGGAACTGCATGCGGCAAAGGTTGACGATGAAGTCCGCTGCCGTGCAGCGTATCCAACTCAATGACTTGCCGCACAAATCGAGCAAAGGACTGGGACACACACACAGCAAGTGTATATTTGTAATTGCACACACATATATATAGACACACACACACACTTCCTACACCATACCGAGAAGTATCCAAGAAGTTGAATGGGAGAAAGCTTCGGTTTGTTGTGCGTTCGCGCAGCTCACCCCACGCAAATGACTTGCATTGGTTGCATTTGATCAGGTGTTTTGCTCTTTAGCGACAGTGTTGTTTGAGAACAATGCCTTGGAGAAGGAACATGTTGGGCCACACCTGAGGCAAGGTATCGTCCGCGCACTCCAAAGTGGTAAGATGGGCGAGGAGGAACTTCCGTGGGGATCCCAAGGGGAGGAAAGGTTTACTACATGTGCTGCAAACGGCGAATACAAAACATACCGAACCCTCAGAACTTTTATTTGTTCATGCTTGCCGATGTCTGATCGTGAGCTGAGGGAGCACCCTTCATTTGATGCTCACCGGTGCCATTTTGGCTCAAGCCGCATAAGCTCGGTTTTCGTAGGACCCTTCTCCACTCGGCTCCGCCAAGCAATGCCCCGCAATGGCACAGTGTCGCAGTGTGCAGATCTGGGTCGCTGGTTGTCCTTGATGACTCCTGTTGTAGCTATGCTTGTGACTTTGCAAGGGTGCATGACGTCTCTGCCTAGTCTGAGATCCGGCGGATCTGGCGAAACGACGGCAACCATTTTGCAAGAGAAAGAGTGCGAAAGGGCCTGCCGGCTTGCTGGCTACAAGCACGGTGGATGGTGTCATGGACATTCTGATGCATTTCAAAGTACCTGGTGCAATTGTCCAAAAGATGTGGCGTATGTGCCAGCGCTAAAGGAGCAAGCATGCGTCCGCAGCAACTGCACGACCCAAATTTGCAGTCATCGTCAGGTCGGATACCGGTGTGAGAACAGCACTTTGCCATATCGATGCACGTTCAACAATAGCGGCTCATGGTGTGCCCCAAGTTCCTGGAGTTACCGCATGACCGTACATCGTGAGGGAGGGAAGGAAGAGAATAACCTATGCCAGGTGTGGAATGCTGCGGCTGAGCAGCAAAGATTCAGTAACTTCAGTGAAAGCAACTATGATGATCATCGAATGTGTGTTGTAATGGTAGAAATTGCTCATGCGTGCTCAGTTCAGTAAACTAATTAATGTGCCACAAGTGCACCCTTGAAGTTTTGGCGCCGACAAAGATCATTTTAAGTGTACAACTTGTACCAAGATGAGGGGTAGCTTAGCATGCCAGCGTCTCTCAAAGCGTGGCACTGATCAACCTCGTGCCATTGTCACAAAGCAATCACAAAAACTAGCCATGAGGCTGCAGCTGGAGTTGCTTTCTGATGTAAGATTGTTTGGCATCATGGGGCGGCTGGGCCATGCAGGAGGCGTGTCCTGTGCACACTGCCTTGCATAATGCTTCGTGCGCCAGGTACACTGTGAGACGCTTGGTCCGCGGGGTTTGGAGCTTGGCGGGAAAGGAGGGGTAAGTTAGTCGTCAACTCCCATTGTCATGCTGTCATTCCTTTGTTGATTTTGATTTTGCTTTGTGATGATTGTCGTTGAAGCTTGAATTGAAAAGTGCTTGAAATGTGCAATGGCTTGGCTCAGCCACAATAATGGAGGATTCGAAGCAACATTTTCAGCCATTGGCGTCTCATTTCAAAGCCAGAGACGCAGTGCTAACATGACAATGGAAGCAGAAAATCCAGCACAACTACATATCTACACGATTTCAAGCAGATCCTTACGCAATTTTTGATGCTGAACAGAATTTGGGTGGCTTGGTGGCATGAATCTCAGGCAGGTTTGCTTTCAAGCTCTGACAATCCTTGGCTTCCCTAATAGTGAGACTTGGGTTTGATGCTTGTCGCTTTGCGGCTTGCTGCCTATGCAATTTTCGATACTTGGGTTTGATGCTCCAAGGTCGCTCCTTGATGTGAAATTATCAAAGGGGCTGCTATAACATGTGAGCTGAGCCTAGGTCACCGTTGCAGCAGATCATGAGTGACGAGGCCGCAGGGGTTGCTGCAGAATCGCAGGATGCAGCTGCAGCCGCGCCAGCTGTGGCAAGCCGTGCTGCAGTCAGTGGGGCTGACAGTGTGGACGCCTTGAAGGCTGGCAAGACAATGAAGCTTGGGAAGTTGGTTCTTGCACCTCTGAACATCTCTGAACCAACTATGCTGATTGGGATCTATTTGGATCATAGAACAAGAGCTTTTGATTTTCTGTCATGCGTACTTCAACGCGAGCATGTAGAATTGTGCCGCCCCACAGGCGGACCTGGCCAGACGAGTGCAGCAGCCACTTTCCAAATTGACTTTTTTAGAGCCACTTCCTCCGGAACTTCTACGCAACATTTGCGCCTTGGAATGTATATCCGAGCCTTGAATTGCTGGCGAGAGACTTGCCATGAGGCAGTCTGAATCAAATTGCAGTATCAGATACCTCAAACTTTTCCTGAGCATGGCAGATCTGAACCACTTTGACCTGTCACTTTGCTCAGCATGCTTTTCAACATCTGCAAAAATGAGGTGAAACCTTTGATGAAGCCGGGACGAAGGACCAACGAATATGAAGTAAAAAGGGGGTGGTTTTCCAGCATACTTTTTACCCACTGCTCAATCAGGGTAAAACAAAATGCTCAGCAATTGGCAGGAGGGTCAGCTTCTGAAAAGGCTAGAAGCCTATGCCAGGTGACTTGCTTCCAACTTGTGATGAGGATAAAGTCTCCAGAGAATGAGTGAATGCGTTTCAAGAGTGCATGTTGACTTAGGAGGCAGGTTGATGCAGGTTGCATCCTAGCAAGATCGACCAACGATTTTTGTGCAGGTCAATCGCACGACGGAACCATCTGAAATTGGAGCCGCCGACCCTTCCGGAGGTGGCGAAATCCTGGGAAAACACTGAGTGAGATTCTGACTGGCGGATCCAGGATGCACTATGATTCATGTACAAATGATTTTTTGGTCCCATGTCTCCATCAGCCAATTTGTTTGACTAGGGCTATGGCAGATACGGATCCTTCGAGGCAGTAGAAAGGCCACTCGAATGCAGCCATGGGCAACAGATCTCGACCGTTTGTTTGCACCATATCATCCACTCTAGAAAGTGCTCATTGAATCGAAATGGTGAGTAAAGGGGCCATTTAGTCATCGTAGTATACGTGAGGCGGCACGGAGCCATGCCCGACAGAGAGAGAGAGAGAGAGAGAGACATAAATTGTTGGTATCGACAGTACATTACATGATTTCAGATGTAGCACTTCCAGATCCCACGTTAGTTCTTGACATGTCGCCCAAGGAGAGTTGAAGCTTTTGTCCACGATTTAGCAGCTTTTCTTGATAATTGGCCTTGTGTCGGGTGCAGTGTTGAGGCTTGGCACCATCAAATGCCATATGTATATATACACATCATATACTGTATATATTTCACTTTTTGCCAGAGCCATGGTCAAGGGTACCTGACCTGACGTTGATATCTTGAGCTTGTGTGCTGTATTCACATATTTTTGATTCCTGGCTTGAGGAATCAAATGTGACTTTACCGGAAGTGCCTATTGAGGATATGGATGGCGACATCTTGGAGCTCCTTCAATGCCTGGAGCCTGCTGTGCAAATCGAGGCCGTGGAGCAGTTCGATGTACAAGGTGTCTTGGGTCACCTGTAGATGGGTGCTGTGTCGGTGGACACCGTGGTCTGCTAGATTTGTTGTAGATGGTGAGTTGGACTACTTATATCTACTTATTATATAAGTACCAGAAGTAAAAATCCATAATTGCAGTCTATCATCTCCATTCCGCATCAAGCCACTTGACTACTAAGACTGATACTCGAAAACAGGCGTGCTTGAAGTCTTATGTAGTGTACTTCATCTAGCCAAGGCTTCTAGGACTCTTCTAAAGGCCTTAGGCCCCATTGGCCCTCTCTGCTTGTTGCAAGGCACCAGAGATGGTAATGTGAAGAGTCGCTTCTTCAGCTTCATCCGTAGCATCTTGGCGTACCACGTTGGGAGCATCGCAGTGGGATGCACTGGGCATTTCTTCGTGGCGCCTCAGGTGTTTGGCTGCGACATCTCAGGGTGAATAAAGAAGTCTGTGACTTCCTGCGTGATTTTCCGGAGGAGATGCAGGCTGGGTTTTGGGCCAGGTAGGAAAATTGAAAGGAAACGATTGATACATGACTATAACATAGAGCGACATCTGCATTGGTTGCTGAGTTCAATTTCAAACATGCTTCCCTCTAGGTGGGAGGGGTTATATCAAGTGGCTGGTCAATGTGAAGCCAACGTGAATATCTAGTCTGCGCGATTGTTGCTTCGGTCAGGCTGATGTCATGAAAAATTTCGACCCCAGTGGCACCAAGGCCGAGGGCCTGCCAAGACAAAGTCGTCATTTTGTGATGTTGAATATGTTGAATTTCGGGATGGGTCAATTCCCATCTCCAGGATGGAAATGTCTCGGCCAGACTGCAGAGCTTTGCCACACGCCGCTGGCGCCATTCCCATCGGCCGAAGGCAAGTTTTGGGGTCCAGAGAAGTCTGTGGAAGCTAGGCGACTTCTCGTTTGCTGCTCTCAAATATCAATCTAGACCTTACAGCTGTGAGAATGCAACCCCACAAAAGACCAAGAGGGTTGAAGCACCCTTTATGGGTTGCCTCCTCGAGTGGCCTTCTGGTTCACTGTGCCAGAAACACTTTGACCACAACTTGGACACGTTTGTGCGAAATTGGGGCTTGGAAGCATGGGCCAGTGAGGCAAGCGGGCTGGGTAGCGGTTTGTAGATGTTTTGGTTTGAATGTCATTTGCATGCCCGTGACTCCCTCACAAAATAGGTGCTGTGGGCCCTCCCTGCAGAGGTACAAGAGGAGGTGGGAATGACTTGGGCATGTTGCGCAGTCTGGAGTCAGGATCCCACTGAACTTGGATGCCATGTTTCAAGCAAGCTCTCAGCTCCCTTGGGATGCCAAAGGTCCTAGAGGGCTTCGATGTGAGCAGCACGCGGGACGGCAATGTGTCTTCACGCTTCCTGGGCTATGTACGAAGCAGGTGGGCCACGTACTGGGACCTCGACCAGGCACGAATCACGAGTGGGTTCCGGTGATCCCTTGTTCTGTAAGATCTTTTTGCCAGAGGCTTTACGGGGTCAGTGGCATTTCAACCATTTTTCACCAGTCCAGCTAGGATTTGATGCTCAATGGCAGACGTCACCCGAGGAATGTTGTTACGCCATCAAGCGCCTTCCTCGACATCGTCAAATCATGTGCCTGACCCAATTCGACCCGAGAGCAACGAGAGACGGAGCTTTGGTTGCATGGAGTACTTCATTTCCTTGTGGCATTCTTTCATGGTGGCGGACACTTTGCATCTTCGAATGGCTCGTGATGGCATGAAATGAACGGGAAGGTCCCTCCCTTTCCTGAAGCTTGGGTTCACTCCCTTCTAAGTGCAAACACCGACAGCAGTGAGCGCTTTGTACATGCTTGTGCTTCATTTGTTGGTGCGTATTCCGCACTGCCAGCTCTGCTTATTTCCTCGTCCTAGGAAATGTGTCAGCTCGCATGAAGAATTTCCTTTGGAAGATTGCTGCTCAACTGATACTGGTAGTTGTTTGAAATTCATGTAGCAGCCTGGCGTGGGCAGAAAGAAAGCAGCAAGCAACAAGACTGTCAGACTGTTTTTTATGTCATGTGTTGAGTTTGGCAGGCATGGGTGCACATGTATCATCTGTAATCCAGGTGTTGCTAATGCATTTTGGCTCAAGTGTCACTGAGCCAAAAGTGGCATTTGAAATTGTGGTACCTAGAAGAGAGACTTCTATGGACCGTCATCTAGGTCACCACACTGAGTGCGTGGTTCTGAGTGCGGCCAACAGAGCTGCCTTT